>CM057813.1:91786435-91904000 GCA_030067965.1 Latrodectus elegans
TCATATTGTGAATAAACTAGCAGCTAGAAGGAATGATAATGTAAAAAGTTTGATAAATAATAAACTGAAATTTTTTGAGTGACATTGACTTGGATAGTTAAAGAAAAACAATTCTTTGATTTATATTTATGAGAAAGTTATTTATACTTACATAATATTCAAAATGAATTTCTTATATTTATATGCATTTTATATCTGGTTTTTATTGTAAAATTGAAAAAAGAACTAAGTTAATGAATTAAAATTTAACTAAACGATATACACAACTGTTAAAAATTACTAACTTTTGAAATGAATTTAAATTTTTTATTCTAATTCAAATTAATCCTAATTTTATCCTAATTTAAATTAAATTATTCTACAATTTTTGAAATTATTGAATAATTTAATTTAAATTAGGATGTTAAACTGATAGCTCTGAGAAAATTTTAAACATAGCTATTATATAAAATACTCACTTATGTTTGCAGTTTAAATACTTGTAAACTACTATATACAAATGACAAAATTTATATAAGAAAAGGAAAAAAAAACTTTTTGGTCTTTCTTCAAAATAATAAGTTACAATATTTGCCATAAGTTACAAGACAGGAAAAATTGAATTGAACACATCAGTCCTTTTTACTTATTCTTCAACAAAACGTATTTTCCAAGTTAAAAGTAAAATGCACACACTTCTATTACTTTGAGACATTTTTCAGATAAATAAAAAGAAACACGATGGAAGAGTTAGTTTAATACCTGCTTATATCGATCGAGTTTTCACTTTTTCAAATTTTATTTATTCTAAGAATAGAAATGTTTTCATCACTGAAAAGAAAATGTCTTTTATATTGCACAAATAAAGTCTTAAACTTTATTTAAAAAAAATAATTATTTTTCTTTAATTATTGTAAAAATTACACGTTTTAATTATTATCGAATAGTGTAAAAACTTAAACATGTTAAAACCTGATAATGCGTATTACAAAATGTAATAAGTCAGGATGAAAAATATTATAATTATCTAGAAAACTTTATACAGAAAATAATAGGAAATTATTAATAAATATCTAAAACATTTATGCATTTAAACTGAGATTTGTATAATAATTTCCTTAAAAACCAAATATATTTACTTATCTAATAGCTATAATTTACTTGTTACAATTTCTAATTCTTAATTAGTTGAAGTAATGATGAAGAAAAACAGTGTTTTTTTTTTTAATTTTCTAAGATAGCTATTGAAAAAAGTCGTTTCATCAAATATAACATTATTTATTCATATAATAATTTTATTACAGGAAAGACATGAATTTATTAAATTTCAACAATATAAATGCCATGGAAGATAGCAGTCAGTAAATCTTTTAGTTAAACACTATAATCATTTTTAAATGATTTTATAGATAACCATGAAATCTTCTATAAAATCTCTAGAAAGCTATGTGCACATAGAAGCTGTGCATAGAAAATTATAAGCACAAATTGGTTAGAGAAATATTTAATAAATTTATTAAGCATAAACAGTTTAAAATAAATTTCTTGTAAAGGAGTATAGAAACATGCACACATATTATATAAAATTAAACAACTTATATTGAAATATTATAACTTACATTTTATATATTACACAACTTATATTTTGTATTCAAATCAATGTGCACGATATATTATTCAAGAAAAAATATAAATGGGAAATTCCCACACACACCTACAAGATATCTAGAGTCATTTTTCACTGTGTCTTAGTCAAATTGAGTTCTCGTTGCTATTTTATGAGAAGAGTATTTTCTGTTATTTAACAAAATAATTCTAAATACCTTAATTAAATGTATGTTATGAACATTCCTTTTCATTTTAATGTAAAAATGTGAATAAATTAGGTAAATAAATTGACTATAGTGAATAAAATATATAAGATATGTTTTTTAAAAAATAATTTTTTTTATACAATTCAGATCATTTTATAAAATAATTACTTTTAAACTGAAATATTTATCTTTGATGTTATCATTTTGCTCCTTAAATAATGCATATTTTTATTGCAATAAAATTTAAACATTAAAAATATTATAGAAAATGTATATGTTCTATAATATAATATTGTATAAAAATATTACTCTTTGAAGTATATTACAAAATGCAACATCTCGTTGTTTTACAATAATTTGTCTAACAGTATATATATATATATATATATATATATATATATATATATATATATATATATATATATATATATATATATATATATATATATATATATATATATATATATATATATATATATATATATATATATATATATATATATATATATATATATATATATAATATATATATAAATATATATATATAATATATATATAAATATATATATATAATATATATATGTATATATATAAATATATATACATATATATATATATGTGTGTGTGTGTGTTTCATAAATAAGTAAATGAAAATATTGATGGAAATTAATATTTAAAGTAAAAGTTTTAAATTTAATAACTCTTTTGTCCTGATTAACATATATATATGACTAACTCACTCACCTTTTTTTAAAACCATCATTGTTTATCCATAAATTGAAAATCTTCAAATGGTCTTGTGTTGGTAATTTATATCAGCAATTCTTATATTACCTAAAAATTTCAGTTTAAAAATATACATTAACTTGTTTATGATTTATTTGTAATGAATAGAAAAATACGTTTTTATTTTACTGTTTTAAAGTTAGTGTGCACTTATTTATATGAATATACACATTACTTTTTTGTTTTTCTCATAATATTCTCTTCTTCTTGATTGAATTGTAGATCGACCAATGGCACTTCACTTTAGTGACATAAGAATAGGATTAAATAAAACGTATATCCAATTATTTTCTTCAGTTGAAAATCAATAATATTTTTATTTATTTACGTATAATTTATTCTCATAAATAATTTTAAATTTTCTTTGACTGAATATTATTAATATATGCTGGTGAAAAAATCTAAGGTCAAACTCATAAATATTGTTTTTGTGACTTAAATTAATTTGCTGAACACTTAAGAGAAATTCAATTTATAATTTAAAATATTTTAAATTTTAATATATTTAGTAACAATTAAACAATATCTTAAAAATAAAAATAGAATGATTCAATATTTTACTTACCTTATTATTAACATTTTTATTACAACTTTCATTATGGGTATATTATTTGTTACATTTCAATTTCTTTTATCAAAGTAAATTCTATGAGTAATTCATGGAAAAATATTTAATTTTCAAATTTTTTCATGATTAGAATTTTAAAAAATATTATTTCAACGTTATTTTGAAATTTTTGGGATATTTGTCCAGGCACACTTAGAACCCTAACACTGATTTGACAAAAAATCAAAAACTTTCCCAGGGATATATCTAATACTTTCCTAAATTTTCTTGGCGATTGGATGTACGATTTTTGAATCTTTCAAGTACAGGTATACAAGCACACATTCACTTTTATATTTATAAGATACATATGATTATGTAGTAAATTATGGAAAATGTCAAATATATATATATATATATATATATATATATATTCTCCCTGATTTTTGTAACACGTTTTATTAATGGCAAAATTATTAATAATCTTCCTTCATTTATTTTCAATTAAATATTATTATATAGCTGTCATATAATATTTATCTGTTATTAACTAACCAATTGCATTATGTACTATATGGTAACTATTTAGATATTTTAGAAGAACAACATTTATTTAAAATGCAATGTATATTTAATTTATATGTTTTAAGATTTTAGTGAAAAATTGTTATTCCTTTTTTTAAAGTATAATTAACAAAATTATTGTAATATTCATTGTAGTTTTGTATTAGAATTTCACAAATGAAAGAATAAATGTTTAAAATTAAAACACCAAAAGAACAGACACATATAAACATAATGTAAGCATAAATATTGTAATCACATATGCTTTTGCTTGAGCATACCTGTTTATCTTTGAAATTAAAAATGAACAGTTTTATTTATTTTTATACAATTACGAATTTCAAAGAAATTAAAAAAGAATATGTAGATACTTAATTCACTACTTAATCGTTATTTTAAAATATCTGTTCTTTCAATTTTTTAAAAGACACTATTGCATTGGTCAACCTAGAAAAAAATTTCAATCTTGAAAGTTTTACTTTAACCAGCTGATTTTTAAATTAAAAAAATTCATATTTATATATATATACATATATATATATATATATATATATATATATATATATATATATATATATATATATATATATATATATATATATATATATATATATATATATATATATATATATATATATATATATATATATATATATATATTAGTTAAACATTTAAAGCACCAAAAACCAAAATGTATTGGCAAAATGATTTATAAATACTACTCTGATTATCATGTCTTCACAGCATTTTGTGTGAAGTGAGCAAATCTTAAGGCACTTACAGATTAAAATGTGGAAGAGAAGAATAGTGTGTCTAATGCAGCAGTTGTTCATTAAAATTTCATAATGTTTGAGAGGAAAGGAAAATTTTAATGTTTTGAAAGACCCTACATTTTAATTGTTTACTTGAGATTCGAATCTCATTTAGTATGTCTTAAGTAGGGAGTAAACACGCCATTGTTTCATTATCTTTCTTGGTTAGATTGTGCTCTACATGACCAAATTAGTTTTATGATGTGTCATGAATTCTCAAATAGCTCGTTAAATCAAGATGTAGAACTTTTGCGGCACACTTCTTCAAACTATTCTTAAGCATATGCGACATTCTATTAAATGTGAATTTTTATTTTGAATTTAGACAAAATTTTAACTATGAATGGCAATAATTTTATTACAGATATGCCTTTCCTTTGGGAAGGTTAACTCTTATAGCACTTGCTTTTATTTTCTATGTTTCGAAGTGGTTGTAAGTGAAACTAATTAACACCAGAATGTGTTTAATATGTTTCTTAAATGCCACAATAATTATAATTTTATTTTTTTTCGTTTATCAATAGTATAAATATGTGTGTATAAATATATATACTCAACTAGATATAACAAATTTATACTTTTACTGACACCCACAATAAAATAATGCATTTTGGTTTGTGAATAATATGTAAAACAGAGGATTTATAGATCAATTTTGTTATGAAGGATATTTGTGGTTTTTGTTGATAAAAATAACTCAAATTTTAGTTCTTCTAATATGGTTTATTTTCAATAATATATTGTAAAAGTGTAATTGCATGTGATATAAACGCATTTATTTTTTCATTAAACTATTATCAAAATAATTATTTTAATCTTCGGTTATTAAGTGAGGAAAACATTCACTATTTTCCAACATACATGTATGTAGAAATATTTTAAATTTTACTTATTTATTCTTTTATTCTTAGTTTTTTTTAGAGTTCTGTGTTTTATTTATGAAAATATTTTCTCTCAAATGTAATAAAGAGGATGATTAATATTAATAAACTATTGTTCATATTAATTACCATCGGTTACTCATTTATTTAACAGTACAAAATTCCGATGCACAAATTAATAAATTTCTTGCCTCCCCTCAAAGTATTTGCCGTATTTTTTTTTCATGATTTTCTTCTATTCAATGTATATTGTTGTATACATATTGCTCCGAATATTTGCGTAAAGAATCAAATCTAGTTTTAAAATCATTTTTCCAGATAACATATAAAGAAATTTATAACTCAGTATCCTTAAAATATTTAGAAAAACATTTACAATTTCCAGTATTTATAGTTAATTTTGCAACAACATGTGTTTCTTCTTTTTCCAAAACTAAAAGATTTATGAGAAACTGCTGTATTTCTTCTCATCTATTTTGTATAAAATATCATATACATAGACTTCAATTAATATTTCTTTCAATAATAAACCAATTTCCACACAATTAGGACCTTGAAGTACGAATAAAATGTTAGTTTGGAAATTCTGATAATTAAAATATTAATTTGGAAGGCAAGCAAAAAAATTATATTTCAACTATATAATAAATAATGAGATTGAACAAAAAAGAAAATTTATATAAATGCAGTAATTGAAATCCAATTTAATGCAGACCACCATGACAATTAGTTGTGTATGGGCTTACGAAAATTAATTACCAAATCGTAAACATCATTTTAATATACGTTAATCTCTTGAGTTAATGCTATGCAGTGTATAGTTATTCATTTCATTAATCTCGTGCAGAAACAGTAAATATATTAGTCACCACTCATGACAATTTTAAGCGAGATATTTTTTCTTAAGTTGATTAATATTCTAATAATTAAATAAATAAAATTGATTTTGATTATTTCCTTTTCAATTGTTTAAGCCATTAAATGTTCAGATCTTTATACTTATCTTCACCTTTAATGTATGTATATATATATATATATATATACATATATATATATATATATATATATATATTACTGCCAAAACCCGAAGTTCGGCCAATTCCAGACTTGTTGTCCGGCCATTTCCCTTCCGGAACTCCCTGGCCAATATGCTGAAGAAAGACTGTTAGGTAGAGGACGCAGCTGTTGATTCTGGTGTAATAACGGTATGCACATAGTAGGAAGGACAGTTTGTTTTATTGCCAGTATATCTGGCGTCGAATCTCAAATCTGGTAACGTTTTATTTTTTACGGGCCCACCAACTAATATTTTCGATTATGTGTGCTTTCTCCGGATAGGTAAGCATTTTCAATATTCTTTTGTTTTTTGTTATACTATGGACCAAACTCAGCTTCAAAAATTTTTACATGCTTTCAAAGCCCAATAACTACAATTTTTCAAGAAATTTCTGCTAACTCAAACTCTTAATGCAGTGGTGTGCTGAGTGTCGAAGTACCATTTAACCGTCCATAAATCCTATTTTACTTTAATCATTTGAACATTTCGATTCGAAAAAAAGGAGTAATTTAAATGTAAATTATTTGAAAACTTTCTTGATATAAAGACAATTAAAAGGAAACGAAGAATCTTGTGTTCAGATGTTTCTTAACGTGTTAAGGTCCATTGTTTCCAAATGGGAACACCATATTAAAAAATTACAGAAATTTTAATTTTATTAGTTGAATTAAATAATATTTTAACACATTAAATGATATTTTAAAAATAAAATTGGAGTGCTGATATTACTTTATTTATTCACAAAATGTGAAAAAAAATTTTTCTCTATAATAGATATGTTTTGTAGGGTAATTTTTTTTAATTAACATGTAAAATTTAATTGTTCATTAACAATTTTTTATGAAAAAGAATAGATATCTAAATCCAAAATGTGTATATTCTAAAAAGTAACTAATAACTAATTAAATATTTTAAACTGGAAAAATAATGTCTCTATTTTTAAACCTATGCCTCAGATATTCATAGGAAGGATTATTGTTCCCGTTTGGGAAAATCTTATGAATCTATTAATTTTTTCTTAAATGTGTATGTAAGAAAAATCACACTTTTTAATGAAATTAATTCATGCAATATATAATGAAAACTTTCCTTTACACCTGAAAAAGATTTTGCAACTTAAAGTGTTGATTGAATAGGTGCTTCTCATTTAAGTTAGATTCTTTATTTTCACATAAACTTTTACATGTTCATTAACTTCTATCATGAACATCGACGAAGCTTTCTATAAGCTACAAACCGAACGTAGTTTTCTCAAAACACTGTACTAATAAAGTGAGTTTTCCATTTTGCAAGAGAAACAACTTACATTGGCATCTGGAAGTACAAAGAAAAAATGACTACGAACCGTTGACTCTTTATAACCGCTGACCGGCGGCCAAAGCTACACTCGATGCAATTGCACTACCAAGTGTTGGACAAATCGCTCCAGACATAAAAATAACCAACTGTTGTTCAATTCGAATTGTGATGAAAATTTATCTTGCTGTAACAAGTGATGATACTGATAATTTTCTGCAATAAACTAATTATGTGTATAATATAATTATCTCTTTGTTTGTTTTAGCCAATGGAGAGGACATTTTCATAATACTTATAATTTTCATATTGGTCTTTCTGGTACTATGAGATTCTTGCTCATTAAAACTTCACCTTTTACACTACAGCTCACCTAGAGCCACCGTCCTTGGCCTTCGTTCCGAAGGACTGAGATCCTAAGAGGGGTGGATTCATCGTAAAAATCCTAGGTGGTTGTTATAATGTGATTATAATTAGTATTACGCTTTGCTTATATATATATATATATATATATATATATATATATATATATATATATATATATATATATATATATATATATATATATATATATATATATATATATATATATACAGGATGAGCCAAAAGTTCGTTACAATTTTAAAAATTCATAAAAAAAGAAGAAAGTAAGATAAAGAAGTGCGGTTTGCAAGAAAGGGCTCACAAGGTAGTCGGATTTTTTTTTGCAGCAAAAAAGTTTTAGTTAAAAAAGTCGCCTATAGATGGCGCTGTCTATCCGAAACACAATGAAAAAGACAACAGTACGCTCCATTCATTTATTCTGATAACAACAGTTGTTCAATATGACCTCCAGTACATTGTACGACACAACTAAGGCGACTCGCAACGCCCGTTACAGCTGAATGCAATATGTCGGAATGAATTGCAGAAACCTCACGACAGATGGAATCTTTGAGTTCGGCCAATGTTGAAGGAGATGAATGGTACACACGTGATTTCAAATAGCCCCACAACCAGAAGTCGACCAGAGTGAGGTCGGGTGATCGTGAAGGTCATGCGATCTTGCAACTTCGACTGATCAGTCTCTCTTCACCAAAGATACTCAAAAGGAATCGTTTTGCTGGATTGGCATAATGTGGTGGTGCGCCATTCTGCATAAAGTTTATTACAGATAACTCACCTCTTTGATTTAATGCGGGCACGACTTTGTCACGCGAAAGAGTGAGGTGACGCTTAGCGGTTACATTGCACGTTTTCCAGCCCAATCTGGGACACCGTTCTTCAAAGAAGAAAGGTCCGACAATGAAAGATGAGGTGAAGCCACACCAGACTGTCAACTTGGCTGTATGCAGAGATTTCGTCGTGCATTCACGAGGATTAGATGTTGCCCATATACGAGTGTTATGGGTGTTGACATCCCCGTGTAGTGTGAAGTGCGCCTCATCCGTCCAGAAAACGTTGGACAACCAATGAGGGTTGTTTTCGATTCTTGCCATAGCCCACTCGGCAAATGATTTCCCACGCTGTGTCTCCCGGTTGTAACTCCTGCAGTGACTGCAGTTTGTAGGGATAGAGATGCAATATCCCGTGGAGGATACGTCGAATCGATGATTGAGGCACATCCAATATTCTTCCAGCTTCGCGAGCACTGCTACTCCCAATGGACGGTTCCGCCGCTAAATCATTCATTGTGGTTTCCACCGCAGTAATTCAGATCTCCGCCAACGAGGGTCTTCCTCTACGTGGCCGATCCTCCAAAGAGCCAGTTTCCTCGAACATCTTGACAAGCTTGACTATTCCAGGACATGATATGGGGCCTTTCTTCGTCTTCAGTCCTTTCGTCGTGCGAAATTTTCGCAACGCAATAGTTGCTGACTCTCCGTTCAAATAGAACAACTTCACCAACAACGCTCGATCGGGTAATGATAACATTCTGAAAGCGAATTTGAAATTCTCGCGTATGACGGCCTTTTATCTCAAGATTAATTTGCATAATTCTGCTGAATCTCTCGATCTATCCATCTATATGTGACTTTTTTAACTAAAACTTTTTTGCTGCTAAAAAAATCCGACTACCTTGTGAGCCCTTTCTTGAAAACCGCACTTCTTTATCTCACTTTCTTCTTTTTATATGAAATTTTAAAATTGTAACCAACTTTTGGCTCACCCTGTATATAAATGCCAGAGAGAAGAAAGATTCATACACAGCAACAGTGATTTGTATATGATGTTGGTACTATACTAAGTTCTAAATACTAATCGTTACATTATTTTCTCCAGTTTATTTATTCAATATAGAAAAAATACATTTAGGATTCTTAATTTCTTCTTCTGTTTAATTTATCTTCTTTTTCTTACAAATCCCTCTGATCTGAAATCAGATCAGATCCATCAGGTTGTACGCTTTTAATTTCAACACATGCAAACCGGGCTCCTTTAGGATATCCTCACGAAGTAGACAAGAACAGTCTAAAAGATGTTTGAGATTGGCAATGTGGCATTTGGAGCAAACTCGGAAGTTCTTGGCGCCATTGGAAAATCGAAGGGCTTTTAAATGTCCAGTGCACAGTCGAACTTATGTAATCGTTATATTAACTTAAGTAATCATGAATCTGTATTGTATTATTTTCATTGATGTACTTGTGAAGCTTGTTTTTGTTAATCAGAATTTTTCAAATTCAATTCTAATTTGCCTCTTAATAAAAAAATTAAGTCATTAAAGTAAAATTCAGGTAAAATTAGGAATTATTCATTAACGACTTCCTTATTCACATATATATCTGCTAATTTTATTTTTTATATAATTTTCTTATTTTTTTATGAGAAATATGATTGTATCACTTTAAACATTAAATATGTTACTAATGCTTAGAAGTTCATATTGCTTTTGGATGTTAATCATTTCGAAATATTAAGTCTATAATTCTTCCTGAACATTTTTATCCTTAGTATGTTACTAATGCTTAGAAGTTCATATTGCTTTTGGATGTTAATCATTTCGAAATATTAAGTCTATAATTCTTCCTGAACATTTTTATCCTTAGATTCATACTTTTGATTTTCTATTCTCTTAGCAATTCGAAATCATGGAACTTGTATTTCTTCCTAAAAAAAGATTAATTTCCTAAGTCATGATTAATTTGCACAAATATGTGTTGTTATTTTATTCGAAAAAAACAGGAAAGTTTATTTCACTAAGATCTGATAAAATGCTTTTTACTTAAGACAATTATTGAATTCCTCAAATACATTTTCGATGCGAGTTTTTTGTTTTAAGAAAATTTCTTTGTACAAAAAAAAAAATAATCGAACTTTTACTTATCGCTTATATTTCAAATGTTCTGAAAGGAAAATGAAGTTTGTACGTACATACACTTTAAAATAAATTTTTACAAAATTCTTATCAGTATTTTTATTTCAATGTAAATATATAAATACAACTAAGCATATATCTGCAATTATTTAAATATTGTTGTATTGAGTTTCAAAATCAAATAAGTTGTTGTGTAAATTCAAAGAATTTAACTACACAATATATAAGAGGGATAAATATATTTTCAAAGACATTATAAATAATTTTTTAAAGAATATCATGATTAATCGTATCAATCATATAATATTAATATGTAACCTGTTATTTTATATAAATACAAATACCGAAGTGAAATGTAGTGAATTTAAAGATTCTTCTATTTGTAAATCCTAAATATTTATTAAATTAATTAACAAACTTCAAATAACTAAACAAAATTAAATAGTTTAAAATTGTGTGCTAATTTCGCTTGTTTTCCCGTTTCGCTCTTCTTCGTGAATTAAATATTTTTCTTGTATAGATTAAATATATATATATATAAACATAGAAATTTAATTCATTCTACATATTTTATCTAACATTATATCTTATTATGTTATTGCATATTTACGTAACTTAATCATCAAAATAATATATTTGCAGCTATTGCAACAGTATTTATTTTATGGATCTCAAACCGTATTACTATTTCATGCATAATAATGAATCACGAATAAATATTGCAATATTGTAACATGATTGGTATGTATGACGTAGCAGTGAAAATATGATGTTGTTCTCTTAGGATTCAGATTCAGATAAATGTCACAAGACACTGAGATTACTATGATATTATTATGGGTATATTTTGGCAGTCAAGAATTTAATGCATTAGAGAATGAATTCATATTTGTTTATTCATTCTCATAATGTAAATTATCTAAAATTGTTAACAAAATATATATTAGATAAGGAATGTAATTAATTTCCAGAAATAACAGATATTTTGTTATCGAATATTAATTTATTTATGTTTTGTCATTTTCTATTCAATTTTATTACCTGAAAAGGTTTCTTCTTTCTCATTACTAGAATGAAGATACTAGATAAGTTTTTTATTTGAGCTTATTCAAAATATCAGCAGTTACTTCTAAAACAAGCATTAATGACAATTTGTTATGTCTTCAATTATATTATTGAAAATATTCTATGATTTTTAAATAAGATATAATGCGTAAATAATTTCAATAAGAAATTTTTTTTATATTTTATATAATTAAAAAACTTAGTTCATTAAATAGTTTATTACTAGTAACTTTAATTTTTGAATATTTATCAATAATACCACACGCTTAAACATGTTTTTATCAAGAAAACTCACGATTATCAATAGATAAACTCAGAAATATTCAGAATTTATTTTCCCTGAATATTTAAATGCATTTCATTTACAATGGAGCATTGTAAATAAAAAGACCCCTTGAGTCTATAAGTAAACCTCGTCTAACTCTGACAGCTCTGTAAACATTATTTTCTCACAAATTTCTAGGAAACGTAGGAAAAATGTAGGCTGCAGAATTTGTGAGAAGCATTTTATTAATAATTCAATCTTTAAACAAGCTTATTTTAAACCAAGTTTTTACGTCCGGATATCTGTCAAGGACATCTTTTAGAAAGAATAGGAAAATCCCATGTATGTTTCTCTGAATAATTTATTTTGTCATGATATGCAATGGGAAAATCTGTATCGGAGATATGATTTCAAAAAGAATCTTATATCAAAATAAAAATTTAATTTTTAAATTAAAAAATATGCAATTAAATGTCATCTGTGTTCTTAGTAGGAAGTTTTACTTCAATAACAAACTGTTTGTTTTGACAAAGTCGATGTTTTATTCTTCAGTTCAATAGTCTAAGTTCTTATTTACACGAACTATGGCATCAACATTTTTATTTGTCCTTCTGAACATAAAAATGAAATATTTTGTAAATGAAGTGAAATGAAGAAATCAATAAGTCTTTATTAAAGATTTTATAGTAAAGGAATATAACTGAGAAACTTTAATTTAATATAAATTGAGTATATTAAATATGATACTAAAGATTTTTAAGAATTTGATTTTTTTGCATAAATAACTTTAGAAAGATCTGTACAAGTGATTTCGATTTATGTTTTTTATGATGTCAAATAATTCAACTAGAATTTTACACTGTTTAATTTGCATCAAATAATTTAAAATAAAAATAGTCAGAGATGGTTTAAATATTTTTCTCACAAACTAGACTTAAATGCTTAAAAATCCTCCAAGAAAAATAAATAATTTAATTTATGATGATTGCATACCTTTTTAAGCGAATCTTGCACAAAATTATTATTCATTGAAATTAACTTGTCCATAACAAACAAATAAAATAACATTTGATAATTTTATTTTATAGGATATATAATAGCATATACCAAATATTCACAAAATTAAACAATAATGCTTTGTTCAAGAGTTTAAAATGAAATGTTCTTCTGTGCTTCCGAATATATTCAAAGTACTTATATTTAAAACATGTAATTCAAAAGCGTCTAAAATTATAAATCTTGTGTTTTCTTTTAATGACTCAAAAACTTAGTGGAGTGCATTTCAATCCAAACATTAGAAAACTATACGCTCTTTTTTAAAAATATATTATTTGTCATTCTTGCAAATTCTTCATAAAAGCCATATTTTAGCAAAATTATTCCAATAAGTAATATTTAATAATTTATATCAACTGTTTAACTCGGCCTCCAATATTACTACGAATAATTGGAAGTAATTAAGCTAGATTTAGTTCTATTTAAGATAAATATTGAAATATCTACTACTTAAAATATTTTAGAAGATGTTAATTATTTACTTATCTTATTTCAAGCCTATATCATTATTCTTATATTTTCAATTTTGAGATAAAAAAAATATTTTTCCATTACTTTCAGGAAATAAATAATGTGGATATGATGTAAGTTATTTTTAATAAGTGGAATTTCACTTGTCCAGGCGATAATCTTTCAAAACATAATTTATAAGGAATATTTTAGATTATTACGTCTTTCGAATAAATTACGTTTTAAAATTCATCTTATATTAATTATTCTTTTAATTAATAAAATGTAAATCATTAGCTAATTAGATTAAAATAGCCTTTGCATTTTCATGAACTGAAATTTCAAAAGATTCATGGCTTCTGAAAAATTGTATTTACTTATTTTCTCTTTTATATAGACACAAGAAATTTCTTTTCACATTATACATAAAACTTATGTTTTCATTTTAGCGGCTTAAATGTTATTAAATATATGAATTATAAATGTGTATTTTAAAATTTTATTGTTATAAACTTTCTAATTGCAATAGAGCATTCAAATATAAGAAAGCCTTAAAATTTCAAATCAGTATAAATTTACCTTAAAAGCAATATTTTCCTTAAAAGGGTTAAAATTTTAAGACACCTATCAAAATTAGAAGTTCAAAGGATATTGATTAAGCACACTTATTTCAAAAACAGGGTATTCTGTGGCATCAGTATTATAGGAAAAAATTTTCTCAAGGTTGAATACAAAATTCCTTAAGAAAATATTTGATTTAAACTCTCCTTTTTTATAGTTTTTTTGTAAATAGATATAATGTATGGCGTTGACTATTTTTCTGAATTTTATTGAAAATATGATTCATTTGGAAAATAATATACCAAAAAATCTCTAATGTATAACAATGAAGAAAATATGTGAAGTACCATACTTTACCTTATAAACTAGGTGTCAAAATGATAATACTTAATTCTTTAAAGAAACATTGTGCATTAAGGAAGAGACTTAAAAATGTCATTTAAAGATACAATACTTAAATATTGATGTGAATTGCTGGTCATAAAAAAGTAGAAAAGGAAAAATACAATTATACAGATATTTTTATTAAAGTGATCTGAAAAATAAATTATTATAAATTAATTTATAAATTTTAAAATAATGATTGTAAATTAATTTATAAATAATGATTAATGTTACAAAAATTAGGTTAAATTTTATAATGACAAAAAATCAAAGTTTGCATAAATATTTACACGAAAGAAAATTGCAAATTCAAAACCCTAAAATTTAAAATATTTCAATTTATATTGATATAATATATATTGTATCAATGAAATACCTATGAAATAAAAAACATAAACAAAAGTGTAATGAATAAAATAACTTCTTTTTATCAAAATTATTTCAGAAAAGTCAGAAGATTGAGTAATATGTCTGGATTTTGCAAAATTAAAGGAATGTCAGTACTTTGAATGATTAAAAAGCTTCAATAATGATAATAATTGTTTATAAAACATATGATATTCTTAAACTAGAATTACAATAAAGGAAACAAAGAAAATAGCTTATGAAATATTTTTCAAAAAATTAAGTAATATCATTTTAACTGTTGTAATTTATTAAATTTAAATGTAAAGTATTAACTATAAAAAAATGTTTAATGATTTGATGAAATTTGTATTTAACAATTACAGACTACCTCAGTAACTTAAGAATATGATGTAATTAAGGGCGTTTTCAATGGAAAAATCAATTTGTTGACTAATTTGCTATTTTCATATTTAAAGAAATTTTTTTACTTCTTTTTTTAATATATATACATAGGTTTCTCTAAATTTGTTTTTAAGCCTTTTTGACAGTTATGTGGTTATTCAAAACAAATGCACTTTGGTGAGCTTGAATACGTATCATTAATACTAATATCCAACAAATTTGACTTTAAAGAATTGTTCAATGTATATAACCCCTATTTTTATTACTGTTAGAACAAATAATATACAAAATCAAACAGCGCAAAATCTGTATATTGAATAATATAAAATTCTTCTTTATTTCATGTAAAACAATTATTATTTATATTAACATATGATAAATTTAGTAGATTTTATTTTTATTGAAATTGCAAACATTTTTCTCCTAAAAATATACATGTACAGTCATACAAAGAAAATTTTGAACCTATTTGTTGCTATAAATGGCTCTTTTAATACCATGGATCTGCTTAATAAATTTGATAGACTTGCAAAAACTGTATATTTTTGTACAAGTTATAAAATTTGTAATTTTTTTTATTCAATTGCTTATATATACAAAAATGTATTTTTAATAAAAATGCATTATTTACTAACAGCTATGTAATTCATAATTATTAATGCAAGCATTTAAAAATCAAACATATTATAAAGCGTTCTAATCGGTTCATTTGTGAGTTTACTTAAATTAAAAAATATTTCACTTATTTTATCTCAGAGTGTAATTACATTTTATGAAATACAATGAAATGGTATTACATTTGTTTTTATAAATAAAGAACATTGAATAAAATATCTTATCCATGCTATTATAATCAAGTTATATTCAATATAAGTAAACTTGTTTCATTAACTTAATTCATAGGTAATTGTAGCTCTTACATCTTACAACCTTGAAAGTTATAATTATGTGAGACGATTTATTGAACCATTTATTCTGAAGTGTACGTTTATATTTTAATAGTATTTAGATATATTTCAAGCAGTTGAATTTCATTGAGTTCATTATACTTCCGTAGATTAAAAATAAGGAATATTTCAGAATAATTTTTTTATGTGTGCTTAAAACAATTAATAATTATTATATGTTTCAAATATATGCTAATATGTTAAATCTTGAAAATTCACTTTAATTTAGGAAATATCGAAATTATTCTTAAAATTTCTAGAAACAAAGACTTGTTAATTTATTAATATGTTTATATTTTGGTTGCGACTATTTATTAAATAAAATAACAGATTACGTTTTTTTTATTTAAGCTATATTATATCAATTAATAATAATGGCACTTAATATTTTCTTAAATTGTAAACGTGATTTTAGTTAAAAGTAAAAATTTCTTCGATGAGATTTTATATATGAAAGGGAAAATATTTTATTTTCTGCTTTAGTTTTCGGTGGAATACTATCTCTAAATACCATTTGCAATCGTAAATGGAGGTAAAGCTTAATAGAGTCAATAGGATCATTTAGATAATGGTGAATTTGGGCTGTTTCATCACTTGCACAAATGTACTGATTACGATCCATGTATTAGTCACGGGATCACGCCCACTTGCATTTCGCTGAAATTATAGTTTCAATGTCCAAATCCGATCTCGAATAATGCTCTAACATACTGTTACTATAACATAATCTACATAAACTGCATAATAATATAAATATACTATAACCTTATATGAAATAATCTAATGTTATAAATTATATTCTTCCCGTACATCAGAAGAACATTTCTCAATAAATTAGTGTATTGAAAAAGAAAAAAACATCAAAAATATTATTTTTAGTAGTTAAGGACATAATATATTATGAAAGCATTTGATTAAATACCTTATCACGTTTCACAAAATCCTAAAATTTTAAATAATGTTTATTGTGTTATTATGGTGTTGATAAATTCAACTCTGATTTATGAGAAACTTAATACGAAATTAATAATCAGGATATTTCTTTATTAACTACATCGTTTACCTTTACAGGCTCCTTCACATTTGATACTACTTTATTGTTAGCATCATAACAATCATCTTTTAAAATCAAAGCAATATTTTCAAAATATTGTTTGTTGACAACATCGTGACTAGCGCTCGGATCTGCAAGACGTGCGATTGATCTATTTTTATCATTATAAGCCTCTCCACGGAGCGTCAAGGCGTTATTTTCAAAATATCGTCTATTTACAGCGTTTTTCTCAGATTCCGGATCCTTCACATTATTTATCGTTTTGCCTATCGCATCAAAATTTCCTTGAGGTGTGTGTATTAAACTTTTGCTTTGTAACTGATCAACCACTGTATCTACATAATCCCTAGTTGCAGAATCGGTCTGCTCAACTGGATCTAAAAGATAGATAATTCTTTTCCCTTTTGCGTCATACATCTGATCATTTTCTGAAAGAATTAAACTTTTCTTGGACAAATCTAGAATGGATGACATTAGATTCTTCCTGCATCTGTCAACGTAAGATTTTGTAGTTACATCATTATTTTCCAAAGGATCTCCAGCACTTCTTAATATCTTTTCTTCCATATCATACTTGTCATCATGTGTCAGTTTTAACCCTATTCCTGGGAATACCAGGTGGGCCTTTTTTTGAGTTCTTCCTCAAAAAGTGGATAATATGCTGTCATTTCTTTATTTTAACATGAATAATTTCAATAGTTTTTCGACTATTAATTGAAAATTAAAATTCAATACCATTTATAGCTTTATTTTTTTGATCATGGTAATATCTTGATTCTTTATGTTTAAGTAGCATTTCTTGCGTTCTCGTAAGATGAAATAGAAGACATTATTCTTGGTGGTGGTGTTTCTCAATCTGCAATTGAACTCTATAGTCAGGCTATTCGTGTCTGTATAATTTTCATGGTGAGCCAGATTAAAGCAATTGATTGGATATAATTTACCGAAATTGGAATAAGTGACCATGCACCCTGTTTCTGGTGTAAGGGTGTTGAGTCCAGACTCCAAAAGAGCTGTGTATAGCCGATTATAATCACCTCTCTGAAAATCCATCCTATTGCCATCAGTTGGATCCCTTACATTATTAACCATCAGCCAAAATTCCATCATATCTAAGTTGTCGACTAACATGTTGTTCTGTTTTGCATTTTCATATCTTTCAGTGCATTGTGGTATGACGTACAAGGACAATACTTCGTCGGAAGTAGCATTTATGGAATAACACGCACTTTAATTCCTTAAGAAAATGTTTGACTTTACAATGCTGTGTTGGTTGCAGTTTATTTCCACAGGTTTATCTGATAATCTTAACTCATTAAATTTTGCTGCTTCTGAATTCTTAAATCTAACATAAGGAAGCCAAAGTGATAAATCTTCCACAACAACTTTGTAGTCCTTATTTTGCTCATCTGTATACAGCATGTTCTAACTATGGTTTTCCTGAAACTCAAACTTGACTTGGAACCCTGTTATGACCTTTTTGTATTCATTGAAAAAATCAAATACGTATTTTAACGGGATTTATACAGTTTTGTTATTTTGAGTAAGTTTGCATCTCTCTTTGAATCCTTGATTATACTCGTCGTTAGTTTCCTAATTTTTCGAAAAATTCAGCTATCTTAGTTGCATCTACCAAAGTCCCATCATATTTCAAGTGTTTTCTGTCCGCTGTGTCCGACACATCTACGTATAAGAGTTCGTAACTTCCGAAGTAGAATAGTCAGGAGTGAAATGAATTAGACCTAACACATGTCGCATGAGAGCAGAACAATTAATGTTGGTTTCGATTTCAGTGTTGCCCAATGTAAATCTGTTGGCGTTTATTAAACCACCTCTATTCACGAGAGTTACATTATCATATGCTATTGCCGTTCCATTACTGTTAACAATTTTTAGATTTTGTTGTAAATATCCATTAGAATATAAGATATTGTAGTTAGTGTCTTGTATTAAGAAATGGTAAATGGCATTCTCAGTAGAACTATCGCTATTTTCATGCCTCGCGTCTCTATACTCAAGACTTTCGATGGAATCGGTATCGATCACAGATTATTATTACGATGGACATCGTAATAATAATCTGTGTTGTTTAAATCAAATATTTTGTTCATTTATTATTAGAACAACTTTTGGTTACTCTTCTTAATTAATTACTATAGATGCAAAACACTTCTTAATTTAATAGCTCAACTGCTATTAAATAAAATTTCACAGAAACTTAAGTTCAGCTCCATGTTTTTTCTTCTGTGAAAATATCTCGTTCAACTTATCACGGACAAACTGTTTGGCCTTACCTTCTAATGCAGAGTGATCCTGTAAAAAAGTAAGGACATCTGAAAAGAACACTCCTCCTTGTATCTTCTTACTTTTCCTTTGAAGTCAATGTTTATTCATTTCTTTACTTAGAGGGCAATAAAATTGTATTGTACTTCCTGCTTATTGAGGAGAATTAAATCACCTCTATGGTTCGTTATTCTCATTCTGATTCTGTCAACACTCTCCATCCGAACAGGAAAGAATAGAGGTTTTTCAAATGATTTAATGATTTGACTGCCTGGACGATTAAAATACGTAAAGGAATAGATTACGTTTGAAGAGTGAAAGCCGTTAATGCAGGCTCCCTCCGCGACAACGCAATGTATATAAATGTTATCATTCCCACCGGATAAGTCGGCAACTTTCCTATTTGTTCAGACTCTTCATATATTTCAGGTTCGAACCCTAACAACTTATGCAGGTTTTTGCATATAGTAAAATTGAAATATTCGAGGATACTCGAAGGTTAAAAAGTCGGAACTCATTGAGCTCATTCAATATCATAATGGCTTTTTCAGTTTCCATAATGACTTGTTCAGAAAGTCCAAGAAGAAAAGATAACTTAAAATCAGGTGTTGTGGTATGTTGTATAAGGAATCTAGCATAAATAAGTACTTGCACACTAAAGCTCATCAAAACTATAAGCGTAAGGAAGCCTCCAGGAAGATGATTTTGATAATATGCAGAGCCTGCATCACATGACCATTAACCAACTAATTTTGTCGGACACATAGTATTAGAGGCTATTCCTAGGTGGGAATGAAGGCAGACATAACAGAATACATTGAGAGAGCATTATTCAACCTTCACCTCGAATTCGATTCTGACCTGTTTTCAGATACTCGAGATAGAAGGCTATATACCCCCATAAAGTTGATATGGTCTATAAATCTCATTTGAAGACGTACGACATCCAAAATGTTCACAATCTGATGCTTCCCAAAGACTTTTTGAACGATATTTCATCACAAGTCCAGGGATTCATCACAAAACATCTGAAGAGGCTGCAAGGTCTGAAGTTTAATTTCCAATTTCTCTGTGATTAACAAAAAGGATAAGATGCAAGAAATGGAGAAAAAGTTCAAAACAGAAAATAAAGTCATCTTAGAATCGACTGATTTTGTAGCTTATTACAGATCGGTTATTCAAAAGTTTTTGACAGAAATGGAGGAATTTATAGAAAAGGTTTAAGCTGGACGCTTGTGGGAATCAAAAGTCTTGAGATAAGAATCAATAAATACAACCCATTGAGAAGATCATCCTACATTGATTTGCCAAAAGTGATTAAAGCTAAAAAAGTCATAAATATACAAAATGAGGATGAGAAGTGTTTCATGTGGTCAATACTGTCCGCACTGCACCCAGCGTGAAAAGATGCCCAAAGAGTCACCAAATATAAACCTTATAAAAATGAGTTAAAGTTCGAAGGCATTGAATTTGAAGTAAAAGTTGAAGATAGAGTACTCGAAAGGTTTGAAAAGATGAATGCTATATCATTGAATATATATTCATACGAGACTAAAAGCAAGCACATATACTCTTTAAAAATAAATAAAAATAAAGTTGAGAGACAAACGAATTTGCTTTACATAAAAAACGAAGTAGGAAACAGCCACCATTGTTGGATAAAGGACTTGTCAAAACTTAAAAGTGCTCATTTAAATATCCATGACGGAAGAGTATATGCATGTGAAAGGTGTTTGTCATTTTATATCTCTGAGGAAGATCTGCAAAAACATGAACCAGATTGTAGAAAAAAATAAGGCCATCAAAATAGCAATGCCTAAAAACGGTGATTCTTTAAAGTTCGAAAACTATTATAAATCATTACGAGTACCTTTCACGATAAATGCAGATTTTGAGTATTTAACGAATAAGATAGATGCCTGTCAACCTGATGTAAGCGCATCGTTCTCGCTAAAAGCCAGAACCTATAAGTTTTTGCCTTTATATTAAATATATACATGAAGACTTCAAAGCTCCCATCATTTATAGAGGCCCTTATGTAACTAAAGTATTTTGTGATACATTAAAGACTTAGGACCTAATGATAAATGAAATTTATGACAAGAAACAACCAATTAAGATGACTGCTAAAGATGAAGAGCACTTTCAGAGAACTGATGTATGTTATATCTGTGAGTTGAACATCGTAACAGAGCCATCACATTATTCAAACGAGGAAAATCCAGACCACGAAAAAGTTAGAGATCACGACAATTTACTCGATCCTTCAAAATGTGAATCAAATTATAGGGGTCCGGCGTACAGTCTATGTAACCTATGATATCGAAACCCTTCCTTTATCCCGGTTTTTATCCATAATTTATCCGGATATGATGCACACCTCTTTATAAAAGAACTAGTTGAAGATAATGGAGACACTGACGTCATATCTAACACTAAAGAAAATACATCTCATTCAGCAAAGAGGTGGCGGCAAAAATGATAGAAACTGGTGAAGGAAAGAAAGCCAAATTCCCTGGAATACAGTTGAGGTTTATTTATTCATTTCTATCCATAGCCAATAGCCTCGACAGTTTAGTGAAGAATGTGAAAGAGTTCAGAGAGACAGCCAAATACTTCCTCAAGGACAAGCTAGATCTCATCACCAGAAAAGGTATATATCCATGTGATTATATGGACTCCTGGAAAAAATGTGAAGAATCCAAGCCAACATCAGAAAAATACTTTTACAATAGAATGATTGAGTCACATATATCACATGAGGACAATGAACACGCCAAGACTGTCTGGAATGCATTCAACATCAAAAATTTAGGCGAATATTCCGATTTATATGCAAAGACTGATGTACTGATCTTGACTGATATAACAGAACATTTTAGGGATGTCTGCATTAAGACCTACAAACTGGATCCTGCATAGGACTTCACTGCACCTGGGCTCTCTTGGGATGCCATGTTAAAGTCCATTGGTGCAGAGTTAGAGCTGTTAAGCAATTATGATATGGTACTTATGCTTGAAAAAGGCACAAGAGGAGGTGTATCTCAGTGCTGTAACATATATGGGAGAGCTAATAATAAATACATTAAGGACTATGATAAAACTATAGTATCAAGTTTTCTAATGTACCTAGACGCCAACAACCTATATGGTTGGGCAATGAGCCAGTTCTTGCCATATGGCGGTTTCACGTGGAAGAAAGCTGATATTGATGTGACCGAAATAACGGATGACGCAGATAAAGGATACATTCTAGAGTGTGATCTGCACTATCCTGAATACTTACATAATCTCCACACAGAATAACCATTAGCCCCTGAGAACCGAATACCCGATGGTTCGAAGCAGTTTAAACTTCTAACAACCCTGTATGACAAAGAGCGATACGTCATCCATTACAGGGTTCTGAAACAATATTTGCAGCTGGGGCTAAAGTTGAAAAAGGTGTACAGAGTGTTGGAGTTCAACCAGTCCGATTGGTTACAGAAGTATATAGACCTAAACAGTCACATGAGAACCAGGGCAACCAATGATTTCGAAGAGCACTTTTAAAAACTCATGAACAACACGGTGTTCGGAAAGACGATGGAAAATATCAAGAAACACCTCGATATCAGACTTATGTGTGATTCCAAAAGAGCGGAAAAACTCATAGCTAAACCGAATTTTAAAGGTAAAACTATATTTGATGAAAATTTGGTCACTATACACATGAACAAAACAAAAGTACTAAGGTTGATAAACCCATGTATGTTGGGATGAGTATATTGGATCTATCCAAGGATTTAATGTACGACTTTCATTATATTGTGATGAAACCAAAGTATAGGGAGGATATTAAACTATTATGTATGGACACGGACAGCTTCATATACGATGTAAAAACGGAGGACTTTTATGAAGATATAAAAGGAATTATTGACTAATTTCATACGACGGATTACCCAGAAAATAAAAAATATGAAATGCCAAGGGTAAATAAAAAGGTTCTGTGTAAAATGAAGGATGAGCATAGTGGAAAAATTATGGGAGAATTCGTTGGATTAAGATCAAAAATGTATGCCTGTAAGTCTGAAACAAACTTGGTGAAAAAGTCGAAAGGAGTAAAGAAGTGCGTCGTGAAAAATAGGATTACCTTCGAGGACTACAATAATTGCCTATTCAAGCGTGAAGTACAGCACAGAACTATGAATCTAATGAGAAGCACAAATCATCAGATTCATTCCATACGTGTAAATAAGATTGCCCTATCTGGGGAGTATGATATGCGTCATGTATTGGAAGATGGTATTAAACACATTGACTCTGGGGCACTATACAATTAAAAAGTAAATGTTTTAATAGTTTTCGAACTATTAAAATATATTTTAGAATTCGCAATTAAGTATCAAGCTGCTCTCGACCAGATATTTTTCAACTTGAATGTCGATATGAAAACAAGATCAATTTGATATATTGCATGCAGAATAGTGCTTGTATAATCTCCAATTTTCATGAATACAACTATTTCTGTTCGAATATAACTTTAGCATTGCCTTAGTTCAAGCAGACTTTTAGCTAGCAAAGGTTCAAAATTCTCTATATTTTTCTCTATTTTTTGTATCCTCTGTCTTATGACAATTGCATTAGTAACAGCTCCCTTATCATTGTGTTTTATGATGATATCATTGTGTTTTATGATTTTCATAAAATTAAATTATTTGCTGTGTTTTGATTAAATTTTAATATCATTATAAAAAATTAATTAAAAATAATGATTGATCGCATATCGTAGTAAAAATTTATACCATATTTTTACATTAAAAAGCTATTTTATATGCTTAAATTAAATTTTATTAATAAGGTGATTGCAAAATATATTTTAGTAAATGAAATTCATTGCTCAGCTTCTTTTTTTACGTATTCTTATGTATTAATTTTTTAACGTAACTTTTTTCATTTTATGAACATTTATAAATATATGTTTTTTGATAAAATTACAATTTCAGGAAAAATCTCTAAACGTACAAAAAATATATAAATCACACGAAAATCAAAAATAATCTTTTTGAAAGAATTTTGGTAATTGTTAATTGTTTGCTTGTAATATATTTTCATAAAATATACTATTTCGTAGACATTTTTTAAATATATACCTTGAGATTTGAATTTTTAAGAATAATAATATAATAACTGTATATTGATTTTACCGATTATATATCTTAAAATATTATATCCAATATAATAATTATTTTCAAGTAAACATTTTCTGGTATTTTTTTAAAATTTTTTTGATAGTTAAAATTCATCTTTAACGCATGAATATTACAAAAGCAAGCACATTTTGAAATTATTTTTTATAAAATTCTTAAGTTTCAAACCTTCATTATAATGGAAATTTATTATGCCGTGTTTTTATTATTGAAAATGAAATCAAATTGTAGCATTAAAAAAATAAAAATTATATGAGATTGTATGAGTAATTTATATATTATATCCCACATTTAAAAATAACATCGTATTATTTTATTCGTGATGTATAAATTAATAATTATATAAAATGTGTTACGTATATTACAAACAAATATTATTTAAATAACACTGATTCTGTATACGAGGAATAGAATCTAATCCATTAATCTATCTACAACAAGCGGGAGTTGTCCAGATATCTGATATATGGATCGTAATCAGCACATTTTCCGACCAAATATAGTAGTACCGCCTATCTTTAGTCTAAATGATCCCGTTGACTCCATCAGCCTTTATCTCAATTTGAGCTAACAAATGACTGCGTAAGATAATATTACGTTTCAAACAATGAGGGACGCAGTAGAATGCATCTTCCTGTGTACACACATGGTCCCATGCATGCATATACTGCATTTAACGTGCTATGTTTCCAAAATGTGTGTGAAAATTATTGCTTATATATAATGAGAATGCAAGCATTGATAAAACATTAAATTTGATTAATAATTATGCTAATAAATAAATAAATAAATGAACATAATAGGTTTTTGTTTGCATTGATATACATATGTGTTTATGTTAGCTTGTATGTATAACATATTGCTTGTGTAAATGAAAAAATGTAAGGATTTTCGGAGTCTTTCAATTTATACTAAGCAATCTTATCAATTTAGAAAAAATAAATAAATCATTAACATTATAAACTATGCACATTAAACATCGTTAGTTATTATATTCAATTTTAAACGCTGTAACACTGAGTGTAATGGCATATTTTTTCAAAAACATTACTTCACAAAAAGCTTAAGTTTAAAATTAATAATGAATTTGTTCTTCAAAATTTTACAATTTTATGATTTGTTAGAGAGTGTTTTGAATATATGATGATAGTAGAAATATCCCTCTTATTTTGTTTTAGTAGATTCTACTCTTATTTGTCATGTATATTTCATTCTAAGTCTAATTCAAGAGTATATTTTAAAAATTTACCAGCATTTCTAATATGAAATAAATTTAATAAATTTACTCTTATTTTACAAAATACTCCTTTTCACTCGTATTTTTAGCCAAAATTATATTCAAGAATATAATGATATTTACAATCTAATAACATATTGTATGCGTAATATTATGTTTTTCTCTTAAATAGCTCCTTTTTAGAAGATATACATCATTTCATGTAAAAGTAAGCTGAGATTAAATTCTTTATTCAAAAATAAGTTGAATCACGCCATGTTTAATCTACTCTCAGGAAGATCTGGTTCTATTCTCTTATTCAATTATTGTGAAGGCAATAACTTTATTTATATTTCCAAGTATGAAGGAAATGTTTTGAATTATGATTTCTCCCTATTAAATAAATAAGAATGCAAATAATTCAATCAAAATTAAACTATGTTCTTTCTTATTGAATGAATATTACTGCCTTATGTAAATTTACCTGCATTTTCATTCACCACATTTTTATTTCAAATCTGTGATTTGTAAAATTACATTTATTATGTATTCTCAGCATCAATTATATTAGGAAAGCTTTCATTTTAATTAATACTAAGAATAAATCATCTTCTTTATATTTCCAACATTTCCTGATTCTGGTAACTATCAGTAAAATAAAATATAGCAAATTAAAAACTAGTCAGCCGAATTGATTAATTTCTAGTCTCGCGTTTATACTAATGATCAGAAAATACTGTTAGTTCTTGATAATAAAATCGTATTCGTGGCATAAGTTGCAGATCAAGTAACTTATGAACCATCCTATCTAAAATCATGTTGATGGGTCAATGCTTGTGTTTCTGATCTGGATATTGTTCATATACTAATAAATATATTGCCCACTATGATTAGGATAATTTTTGCTATTCCTGTCCAATTTTCATGTATATCTGCTGTCGCATTATTCAGAAATTGTTAAATAATCACAGACATTTCAAAAGTTATCATTCGCATTTATACTATTAAATGTAATTCTTTAACTATTACTGTTGTTACTTATGATTACTAGACAAGGCAAGCTCACGAGCCGAAGGCTATAGTAAATTAAGTCAGAAAGGTGGGTTGTTCGTTTAAATCAGAGCATGATGAAGGTGAATGTACGACCTTGCTCTAAGACTTTTCCGATAGATGTCTCCAGCAGTGGATCCATTCACTCAATTTTAAATTTTATTTTAAGGGGGAGGCATTTTTTTCAGAGCATTGCATCCTTAATAACTATTACACTACCAAATACAGGACTTTGGATTGCCAATGTTGTAACCACTAGAAAAAAAAGAATAAAATATTTTCAATTCAATTTTTTAAGTAACGAAGTTGCCCTTATACAATTAAATCAGTAATATTTAAGAAAAAATTAAAATTAAATTACTAAATTTAGTTTTTTATTGTTGATAACTTAAGTATAAATATTGTAATTAAAATAATATTTTTACAAATCACATATTCTTTAAAATAAAGGAAACATTTATTTATTTTTTACTAACAATCTGACATTTTCCGATGATAAACATAACTTTTATTTCAAAAATGCAATATTTTATAATACATTTATAAAAAAACGTGTACTTTTGTTTTTTGTATTAAACAAATGTTACTTCATTATTTTAAAGGAAATGTTTGTTATTAAAAACGCTTAAAGTTATTGTAATTCACTATTAATATAGGAAAGAGTGAAACAGCAAAATTATAACTAAGCTTATACAATTATTTTTAATAGATGCTATCATACAATAGGAGATTCTACGAAATATTGAATGTAATTTTATATTATATAAATCTTAAACAGAGGCTGGTTTGAAAAAAAATTTATTTAAATTCTTGAAACATGAAACTATTTATATGCAAAGTAACTGTATTGGAAAATGAAATATTCAGTGTTAAATATCTTAACAGCTCTGATGTGAACAAACAATAAATATAAAATATGGAAAAAAGAAAGTGAAAAAAAAATTCAATTCTTTCACTAAAATTAATTATTGGCTAAATTTAATGAATGTAAAAAAATAAAGAACTTAAAATTTTGGTTTTAATGTTATTACTTTCATAAAATTTCCTTAATATTTATAAATTCATCAATGTAAAATTAAAAGCAAACTAGTGTCATTTTAATAATCTATATACTTTTTGAAAATAATTCATTAACATATTTAATGGAGAAAAAGTTTGATATGAATTTTTTTTCAATTCTTTTTTTTATTTTCTCCTTTATATTTTAAGCATATGAGAAAATGTTATTATACCAGTCAGAGTGAATTCTGGATATTAATTTAATCATTACCATGTACACAAAATATATGTTCATTATACTTGAAACATCATTTAAATATATATAAGAACAAGATAAGTAAAATTTGCTAAATTTTATAGCATTTTTTATAGAGAGATTTACACAATCACTGTGAAAAAAAAAACCCAAATAAAGTTATTATTGAATAAATAATCTTATTAGTGAGCAAACAAAGGAGCATAGAGAATCTAAGAATAATGTAAAGAAAATGTTGTTTTGTGGTTGTGTGGTAAACCAGGGTTGTATTTCCACATTCAAAACAAATATCTCCTTCAGCAAGGCAATCTGATTCTCGTGGTGTGTGGAAAATCATAGCAAGACTATGATCACTGAAAACTATATAATTGTTTTTGTTGCTTTATTGTCTTCTTCTATAGAATTAAGATATCTTCTGTAGAATGAATGCATGATAAATTTATTTCAATCCACTCGTGAACACATTTTATTCGACAACATCATTCAAACCATAAATATTTATGGTATTGAAGTACTTGTTTGAAGGTGTTTCTCCCGGTATTCTAAAATTGTAGTTTTGGAAAATTAAGGTCTATATAAATGGAAAGTTTTTGATTTTAATCAAAGCAATTTTACGGCAAAGAATAAATATTTTACTAAATATTTATTCTAATATAAGCTATTATATGCATTACATTTGTTATATTACAATCTACCTTAAGCATTAATGTCAAGAAATGGATACAAAATGTCATTATTGTCAAAATTAAAATCACATCGAACATTTTTGGTCCCTTTTGAGCTAATCTTATATGAAGTAAGGAAACTTAAAATATAAATACCAATATAAATATGTGAAAAAAATTGTGTTAAATATATCCACCGATATATTATTAGTGTAAAGAGCATCCCTTGTTAAATATATATATATATATATATATATATATATATATATATATATATATATATATATATATATATATATATATATATATATATATATATATATATATATATATATATATATATATATAGAATAGATAGAAAGATAAGGTGAAAGTAAGATGAAAAAGTTATTTATCTTTAATTCTTTAATTATATAAAATTATTGTGCAATTTTTCCAGACTATTTATAAAATTTATGCAAACACATTTATTTTCCTTATATTAAATTTTAGGAATTTTCATGCTAAACTTTCATTTCAAGTAAAGCATATATTTTTAGTGCTGTTTTGAAAGAAGGATTCCAAATAAATTTATATTTGCTAAAATAAATTTTAAAATTTATCAAAATTTTAAATGAGCAATTATAATAAACTATATGAGTAAAATATTATATGATATATTTTAAATAAATTTATAATTCTTTTTCATCTTTCACCAATTAACAATGTAACAAAAATTATTGTTTTTAATAAAAGCTTTAGAAAATAGTCATTTTTCAAATTGAGAAAATATTTTAACATTAAATTATTTTTAAATAAATTATATATTTTTGTATGCAGTTTTATCACATTTATCACAACGATACGACATATATGTTATCTAAGTATAATCTGATTAAATCTTCAAAACAATTTCAGTTATATAAAGGAATAAATTAAGAATTGAAAGAAAAGATTATGTGATCAAGATACATAAAAAGAAGTTCTAAATTTACTTATTACAAACTACATTGGTAACCAGCGTAATTTCTTAAAAGACAGATGACATCACATAGGAATTTTACCTTATAGAGAGAAGACATTATATTTAAATGTTGAACATTAACGCATTCCAGTAAATATACAGGAATCATGATATCAGCTATGTGTTTAAAGAAAAAAGATTCTCGCATACCAATTGTATCTTAGAGGTATAGACTAGAGAAAATGGGCTGTCATGATTCGGGTAATAATGAATATTACTAGTGCATCTATTGTTTTTATAGAGCTAGAAAGGGGGATAATTGGAATTACGATTTAAAATGTAGAAATATTGATACTGGTTTCGTTTTAAGTCTATTGTTGTCAGAATAATATGTTACTGGCCGTCATAGTACAGAATTACAAAACAAAATATCAACAGTTAACTTTGAAGGTAGTTAGAGGATACTGCATCACATATATTCGCTTTCCTAATTGAATATGAACCTTACTTCATAAGCTGATGTTCAAGAGAAGTGGTTGTTTGCAAGTAAAAAATTGTTTGCGTGAACCATATGATAACATATGTAGCAGCATAAGTAATTAAAGCAATGAATCTAGTTTATTTCGTATGAGTACTGATAATGAACAACATTTTTTAAAACTTTTTTTATCCCACGCCCATCTTCGGCATCTCTGTCATTAACCAAAGAGCAGTCCAATTAAAAGATGAACAACTATAAAAAGAAAAGTAAAGTCCTTTAGTAGCCTCAAAAGAGTTGCCAGTCATAAACTTCAAAACTTCAGGGCAGTTCTTGAAGTGAGCGGCATCCATATCACCATGATTGCAAAATGGATAACGGACAGAATCCATTACACCTATTCGATGTAGATGCTTTTTAGGTAGTCGTGTCCATTTTTCACCCGGAAAGAAGCAACACCTACAGATCATGGTAAGGAGCCTAAGATTTTTATTATTTTGTTTAAACTGATATTAAAAGCACTTAAAAGTTTTGCTAAAACAAATACATTAAAGAAATTCAAGAAATACTGAGCTCTTAATTATGTATTATAAAAAGCTGATCATGTAGTTTTAAGAATCCGAAAGAATCATACATTTTTAATAGGTAAACTTTATATTTACTCAACAATAAAAATTCAATAATAAATTTATAACTGTAGCTTATTGTATTCCAATTTCATATCTATTTATTTCTATTTCTATAAGCCTAATCCAGGATTCATAATTATCAAAAATAATAATTTTAATACCAATTAGTTTAAAATTTTTAAATGAACAAAAAATATTACAAATAAACTAATAAATATATTCCCATTACATTTGTATTAATAATAATTATGGAAAATAATTAAATGTAAGGCTCAAAATGCTTATGTGGCTTCAATTACATGCATAAATTGCATCAAACTTTTTAATGTTTATTTTAAATTTCTATTCAAAATTATATGTATAGTATTTGCAAAGTCAACATAATTCATTCAGTTTTTAAACTAAACTTCTCAAAAATTTATCAAGTACACCATATTTTCCAAATTTTATATTTAAACTATAAATTTACTCCTTTATATTTTTTAATGATAACTACATTCAATTTATGATACGACACTCAATATCAATGAAACAGATCTTGCTAAATTCTATGAAAGCATACAATGTTCTTCGATATTTCCGTTATATCATAAGCTTATAAAGATGTCAAGAAAAAATTGATGACATTTTAAAGTGTGTAAAATTGTTTTTTTTTCAGTAGGCTGAAAACTCGTAGACTAGACTCTACATTTAAAAGAAAGATAAAGAAAGAAAAAAGTGTTTTTTAGTTTCTGGTTTCATGTGACATTCAATGTTCCTTTGTAGGTATCAACTGAATCATAAAAGCTATCAAATATCATTTAATGCAGACGTATAAATTTTCAATAGCAGTTATAAATTATTTTGTGTAAAAAATTCAATACGCAATTTTTGCAAATAGTATAAAAAAAGGAGGATTCTCCTAAGCTATGCATCTCATTTTATTTACTTTTTTTTAAGATATTAAAATGTAGACAACTTTATTCAAAAGTGTAATACATGCTTGACAGATTCCATGAATAATAAAATGTAACTTTCTTAGTGATTCGTATGTGAAAAGGAAAATGACTTTAGAAAGCGGTGACACAGAGAGTTGCATTCATATCTGATAAAGAAACTCTGAAAAGAAAATATACTTGCGAGTTTTCAAAAGTGAATTAGTAATAATTTATTTTATTCTGAATTTCTCCATTTACTTTTGACGTAATATAATATAAAAATAAAGAAAAGCCTAACTATCTTAAAATCATAGTTAAATTTTAAATCCTAAAATATTTAAATAAATAGGAAAATATTTAAAACTTTTATTTAATATTAGATCTACATAGGTTCTTTCAATTAATTAGGGATTCATGTTTTTTTTTTTTGTTTGATTTGGTATGTTATATCCAATATTGTACAATGTGTCCCGAATCACACTATATCTGCCAAATAAGGCAATATCTGCCTATATGACTTACAATTGATTGATCTTATTGTAATTTACTCGTTTTTCAGGCTTTATGTATCATTAATATCAGAAATGATTCTTTCATCGTCAGCGAAATTGGGTTTTCCCATTTTGAGTTATGGTAACTTTTCGTTTCGAAAAAAATGAAAATATGGATATACACGGAAAACTACTATCAGAATTTACAAACTATTATAAAAAACAGCAAAATACAATCAAAGGATTTTGAAGTGGTTTATTAGATTATGGTACTGAAGCGAGATTTTCCACAGTATGGAAAAATGTATTTAAAATCATCATATATAAGAAGAGCAAGAAAAAGCCGTTTATAGTCCAGAAAGGGGAGGAAGAGTACTTTTCTTGTTCCAAAAATAACCCATCATGGACTGTTAACCTAAAGAAGTTAATTTTAAGTGATAAGCACATGTGTTTCTACTGAGATATAAATTAAGTATATTTAGGAGAAAATAAAATTAATTATGTGACATATTTTAGAAACTACCATAAAACAGCCGTCTAAGCAGGTATAATAAATATTTTCCGGACAAATCACATTAGATGTTTAATTTTTACCATGAATTATGAGTTCTACAACATAAATAGATACATTACGCAATAGGATTGTTCTGACCATAGAAACATTTGATAGAGCATAGCACATTTGATGTTGTTATACTGAAATCCGTGTTAAAAGTTTGTTGGACTTCTATGCTTATAAATAAAATAAAAAAAGTTAAATAAAATGAAAGATAGATAGATAAATAGAGATGGATAGATGTAGATCCGAATTCACTGTAGATTCAAGCATGCATTGCACTAGATCTGATTCTTGTTTTTATAAACAAAACAGTTTGTAACAGAATGAAAAGATAGAATTGGCATTTATATTATGTTTTTGAAACACACCATGTACAAAGAAAATTCAAATCTCAAATAAAAAAAATAATTGTCAATTAGGATATTTGAGGCATTATGTGACGAAAATCTAAATATCATAAAAAATAAAGTCGGCTGAGAAATTGGTGATAATTTTTTTAAAATTCATCCATCATGTGCCTTATCGCTGCATCAGGTGCAGCCTTGAATACAGCAAACAGAAAGATATATGAAAGACCATATTCACAATAATGAAAAATGAATTTCAAAATATTAAGCCTGTTTTACGGGAGGATATCAAACATGGAAATAACTAAATATAATTTATATAAGAATTCCTGTTTATTAATATGTATTTGATTTGCTCAACTGTATTAAATATCAGCATTTCATTATAACATTTTTGTGAATGTGTTTGTTACAAAATTATTTTGATTAAGTGTTCCATAATTACCTTCAAATTAGTGAATTTGAGGCTGATATTTATCAGTAATTGCATCCGATTGCATAGATTGCTTATCAGAGAAATATATATTTTAAAGATTCACTCCGTATGAAAAGTATAACTTATACTAATATATTTTATGATGTTAGCAAATCTAAGTATTTTGACATCTGAATTAAGATGTAGTTTCAATGACTTTTTTTAAAATTTTAAATATATTCCACCATAAGTACATTTTTAAATTGACTGAATCATTTGACATCACTGACGAATTATTAGTTTACATAGATACACACATATAATGGATAAAAAAACAACCTTGGAATTTTTAAGTTTGTTGGAAATCATTTCTCACAAAATTCCACATTTTTTAAAATGAAAAATCACATTAAATGGAAATAATGTTTATAAATACATTTTTTGAAGTAACAACTATGCGAAATTTATATTAGTTTCTATTAATTCTATAAAAAAAAATTTTAAATAAAGATTTTTATTAAGTTGTTTTATATATTTTAAGTAAAATAAAGTTTATATAAAATTCCTAACTTTATAATAACCATCACAATTTTAACTATAAGTTTCTAAATCTACAATAGAAATTTTGGTTGCATCAAATTTTGGCAAGAAATTTTGGTAGCACATCTTCAGTTAAAATTTCTATATACTTGTTTATTATTTATACATATGCATAAGAAGTTCAAGGTTTGATATTGAAAGAGAAACTAGCTTTAACATATAATATCATTTAAAATACTATTTATATCTCCAAACCTCAACTATTTTTAATTTGTTGGATATTCCGTTACTTGCATGTATAAGTACATGAATTTTGCTTTAGAAACCAATTTAGATAAAACTGTGCCATAAATATTTCAAACAGATTAGTATTAAACCTGAACAACAAATAATATTTTTAATTATGGTCACTAAATAGTTTTCTCTTAAAATATCCTCAAATTCAATCAGTTAAAAATTTCTGTCTTAATTTTTTTTTTATTTCGGGAAATTGTGTTCATGTAATTATTTGTGTTAATGTAAAGTATTTCAATGAATTTGTAAATCATTTAGAAAAAATATTTAAGAAATTTTAAAATAAGTCATTGAAGTTTTTCTTGAATGATATTAAAAAAATATAAAAATTATAATATATAAATGCGATTAGGTAATAACAATGAGAACGGTATTTAAATTTTAAGAAAATTTTATCAAATTATAAATTAGTTGTAGTTTTGGAAAACTAAATTAAAAATTGCACAAAATTATTTTAAAATAAATATGAAATCAATAACTTTTTTCTATTTAAATTCTTAATTGCTTTTTTTACCATAATCTTGGATTTTTTAATTACTATAACCAATCTTGATATTTAAACACTATAACCAATCTTGGACGTAATTCTAATGAAAAATTATTCAATGTTCTATAAGTTTTCAGGTATATTGATATAAACAACATACTGCTCCAATGATATAATATGAAAATTATTTCATATGTTATAAAATTATTTAAAATTATGTGATAAAACGAAGAAAAACATATAATTATCGGTGTTTAACATGAAGTGAAGAAAAATATACAGACACTTTTGAAAGATTTCTCAATATCAAATTATTAATATACTAAAATATAGATTTGGGAAAAATATTACTTATAAAGACACAGAAATTACTCATTATTTCGTTAACAAAAAATATTTTATGAGTATTAGTAAGTTTTGTGAACAAAACATTTTATGGGCATAAAAAGGACACATTGTCTTCAATAAAATCCAGCAATTATCACAGCAAGGGGTAAGGCTTACTTAGGAAACTGAAGAATCAGTCAACAAATGCGCTGTAAAATAATTAAATTTTTTTTATTAAAAAAAATTACTCGCTGTTAAGTATTAGATAATTATTTTTCATTTGTTAAGTTATATTTTCCATTTATTTAAAGAAATTTCAAAACTATTCAAATTCTAAGTCTGTTCATAATTAAGTGCATGTATATTTTGTTATTTATTATGATTTCAAACATTTAGAAAAATCAAATTTATAAAATTATTAGGTAATTTCTCTGAAAATAATTTAAAACTATACAATGTTTTAAAAAAGTATACATTTGAAACGCATACATCATATAATAAAATATTTTATAATAATTTACATTTAACCAAACACTTGCCTTTAATATAAGGTGTGATTTACGTAAATTAAACTTTAAAACTTGTAATTAAGTATTTATTAAATATGTTACAAAGTAAATGCTATAATATGTAAAAATAAACATTTTATATATTTTTTTAGCATTTATATCTGTAATAAGTAAAGTTCCTATTTTATCATTTAAATATTTTTGTTTCTTATCAATTCAAAGCAAAATCTCAAAAATCACTTCCCACATTTTAAAACTATAATCTTAAAAGTACTTTATAGTTTAAAATTAAAACTTTATAATTTAAAATTATTTTCATCATTATGTATACAGAATCATTGTAATTTAAAATCAAAATATGAGAATTTCCAAAATTTTGACTTCATATAATATTAGAACCAAAATCAAGTTATTCACTTATATTTTAATAGGAATTGGGAACAAATGTTTCATAAAATTGTATTTGCTTATTATTAATTGCAACAAAAATTCTTTTCTTTAGTTTGCTCAATATTCGCTTGAAATTATCGATGTGGATGTTGAAATGTGTTTATTCACTTTAACAAAGAAGCAATATATAAAAGTATATTATTAAGGGTAAATAAATAAATTATGAACTGATATAGGAAAATTCGTATTTCCAGATTCATAAAACATTTCACTAAATAGTCATTAAGAAAATATCCTTAAAATTATACCCATAAGAAATATTTTAATGAAATATCATAATTTATTTCATAGTTTTCTATTAGTGGGAAAAACAACTCACTAAGTAATTATTTTAAATAAGAATACAATTAATGAAAACATACAATATTGCTATCAGTGTAAAATTAATTTTAATAAAAATATATTAACACATAAAATATCACTTTATTATTGGAAATGAGTACTTGAAAATAAGCAAATTGATTTCATAACTCTGGGTATACTGAATACTCAAATTCTAGTTAAAATTTTAAAACTGCAATTTATATGTAAAATAACAAATTGAATATATTAAAATGATATTCTGTACTGGATATTAATGAAAAATGCATAAATTATAATTACTAATAAAATACATTAGCAGTTATCAAATAATATGAATAATGCCTTGTAAAAAATTAAAATATGGAAAAAATATAATGAGATTTTATCAAAAAAATCTTCAAAAACAATCTCCAAAAATGTTAAGTTTTAAGAAATATTTTCTTGTTACAATGCAGACAATAAATCTACTTTGAAGAAAAATTTCTATCAGTCATGTCAGTTTATTATGTCGTAAAATTAAAATATTTAATGAATTTATAATTACTGTATTTTATTATCAACTTTTAATCATATAATATACACAAAGTTTTAATTTTTAGCTTTAGATTCATAAGTTTTTAATAAAGCTTATGCAAACATATGTATAAGGTTCAGAGTTTTTAGTATGAGACATATGGTATGTAAAAACACATATGATATGCCAAGATTTCAAATGTTTTGAAATTTCTAGGATTGAATAATAATCTGCCTTTAATTTAGTAAAGAAGTGAGTAATATATATGAAATAAATTATTATCAGAATATCTATACAGATATTTATTTCTATAATAAAAAATCAACCTTTCGAAAGTGAAAAAGACAATCACAAAATATAATAGTTGGTTATAATCTGCATAAAATAACTAAAAATGAATTTATTACTCACAAATAAGTAAAAAACATACCTTCTAGATGCGGAAAGGATGGAAAATCCCATTCCTTCACAAATTTAAATACTAAACTACATTGATGACAAATTCTAGTAAGAACAAAAATTATCAAAAATATTTAGGAGTTTATGAAAATAAGCATGTTTATAAAGAGTAATATTTTAAACTTCAAAATGTTTTGAAATTTAGAAATTTTTTTTAATATAAAAATGTGCTTACACAGTATGCTAATATTAATATAAAAAATTGTAAAACATTTACGCAGAAACTCATTAACTAATAACCATTTTTAAAATGTGATTATTAAACTTAAAGTTTCGTCTTTGATTAAATTTCGACCACATATTATTTATTATGTTCACTTGTTGACTCTCAGTATTCTAATTTAATAACTTCATGTCTGTATATTCACAAAATATTTATAACAAGAAAACTTGTAAATATAATACACTTTCTAAAATTTTGTTGAGGAATAAATTACCATGCGACTTTGATAATGAATTTTACAGCAACTCTTAAATGACAATTTTTTTCAATAATATAAATTCAAAAATTTTAATTTTTTACCATTAATTTTCCTTATATTACATATGTTCAACAAAAAAAATGCAAGATTTTTTCATACAAAATATGTAATGATAAATATCAAAATTCATAAGCAATATTAAAAATTTTTTCAATGATAAAATTTTTTTTATAATATTAATTAAATAATAATATTTTTTTAACATTAGTTGTTTTGTATCATTTGATTTCTAGGAAATAAATGTAAGATTCCTTGCAAGCAAAATATAAAATGATAAAAATACCCCTTATATATTAAATAATTATTATTTAATTATCTTGATACATCGCAAATCACAAACTTAATTTAGTATTTCTGGAGAGAAACAGACAGAATGTTTGTATCGTAAAACAAATCATTAACATTAAATTATGTGACCATATATATTCGAAATAAATATTGCATTCTTAAAAAAGTTATTTTTATTCTAAATAAAATTTTCGTTTTCATTTCTTTTGATAATATTTTAATAGATATTCAATTTTAACATATATTTTATTTCAAATAACGTTTGTCATTGAAAATACTTAAAAAGGAAAATTTCACTCATAAGGTTTAAAAAATAAAGTTTATAAATTTTGATCAGAAATAGAAACTTACAAAACAACTCTCTTTCCTCTCAATAAAAATAGATTTTACGATTTTTCTTTTAAGTCTTGAAAAATATCGCTATAGATTTTCCATGAGACATGAGTTTCTAGAGCTGAAATGCCAATTCCCATTGCTACTTTTTTCTGTAAATTCATAGATTTCAATTTGAAAAAACATCAAACATGCATAAGATTTGTGTGAAAATTCTTAGAAATATTATAGAATTGACTTCCGTAAGAATTTGAGCCTTTGAGATTGGTTTGTTTACTACCACGTGTAAACGAAAGAAAATGTTCCAATTTAAATATGACACACTCAATATTTGACGCATTCACAAATGCATGAAAGTTAAAGCACTTAAATTTTTGTTTGTATTTCAAAATTATATTTTTTCCATATATATATATGAATATATTGTTACAAAATTACTTTAATTTAATATTATATTTAACTGAGGGATGTATGCACATTTATGTTTCGATGCAAAGTGAATAAGTTTAATAAAGAAGCTAATTTTAAAATTTATTAGTTTATTAGGAAATAATGAAAAGTTTACGAATAATTTATCCTTATTTTCTAAAAATATCTAGATAGAAATATAAAAGGAACAAAATATTATATACTATATTTCGACATGCATATGTATATATATATATATATATTTGTCGGTAAAGTAATATGAAATAACATAAAATTGCTTTTGAAAATATTTTTAATATAAATTTATTTTATCAAGTTAATGAATGATGAAATATTAATAATGAAGTTTTATATTTTGAATTTACTTTGCTTTATTTTACTAACAATATAATAGAGATCGTAATGGTATTTATCATTTTAAGTTATATTTAAATCGCAATTTCAATGACGCATATTTGTGAAAAAATTTGAGAAATGCGTTCTGAAATAAATTTGATTCCTTAAATAAGCGATTTATTTTGAAACCTCTGAATGTTAATATGCATTGAAATCGGGCTTCTTATATATAAAAAGCTTAGAATAAATGATTTATGATTTTACTATCTAAGAAACAAGTTATAACTATATAAAATTGAGTATAAAATCGATTACACTTGTTATAACAACTATAGCAATGGACACCATATGTCAGACGAACCTTTAAAGACGCTTCTTAGAGAAATCATTTGAATCAAAATGTTTTCTTATGTTTTTTTTAACTGATTACAATTCCCAAATCATAAATTGTCTTTAAAGTTTCTCATGTATTTTTCGTCTTTATGAATTGTTCAAAAATCGATTTACAAACACTTACGGAACATAAAAGTTAATATATCAATGAAATATATCATTAATTCTAAGAATTAATAGTAAAATAATAGTATACAGATTAAAAGGAATATCATTGAATATTTAATGTTATTAATTTGTTACAATTTTTTCAATTATGAAGTTTCTTAAATTATTCCCCTGTTCCAGTGAAAACACATACTACACATATAAAACAAACATATAACTAAGCATTTAATATGATAAATAAAAGCTAAATACAAGAAAATAAAATTGATATTCCCATAACAAATGGTACTTATACCTATGTGAAAATTGGTAAAGCAGTTAAAATAAACATCTTAATGAAATATTCATAATATTTTATGCTAAACGTTTGAAGTTAATCTAAAAACAATTTTTTCAAATTAATTTTGATGTAATTATATCCAGAATAAATTTTTATAGCTCATGATGAAATCCAAAGTCAAAGAAGCTAAAATTTCAAACCGAATCAACATCGATATTACAGAATATTTCATTGCAACATATTTTTTTGTTTTAAACATTTTCACATATATTGTAAAATATATTTATATAAGAGATTTATCATTTATAATCTGGCATCGGCAGCAGTATGTGTTTCCAGATAAGTGTTGGAGTTTCTAAACGATAATTTGTTATTTTATCATGATGTATGTTGCTTACAATAAATAGAAAAAAAACATCACATTTGAAAAGGAATTGGCTATTCATAAACATATATGTAATGTTATTTTTCATAGTTTTAAATGTAGATTATTAAGAAAAGTATGTATCAGTTATTATAATTCCATATTAAAGGATAACGCACCATCAACGTTCTCTCCAGGAAAGAATTCTCTGAAAACAGTAGGGCTTAGGTTGTTATGTCTGAAAATACCGATATTGTGCTTGAATTGATAAAGCAAAATCGTTATATAACACAAATATCATAGAAACATGGCAAGCATAAAAATATGTTACATAAATATTTGATCATAGAAAAAAAATTGTAAAAGATTAAAAACAGAAATTTGAATTTGAAATAATACTATATATTTCGAGTTTATTTTTAAAACCAATCAAATAATTCTCAAACTTAAGACATTCAAAACTTATTTTGAATATCTTACATAGATCAGCGTTTTATTATCTTATCTTGAGCTGTAATAACGAATATTGTTATTATTACATTTATCTAGATAGTCAAACGTAATGACTTGAACATTTTAAATGTCTGAAAAATACTAGCGATAATATAAGTATTTACATTACCTGTATTATAAAATCCTTATAGTTGATCAACTATTTGTTAGTATTTATATTCTTCTTCGTATTTTAGATCATTTAATATTTTTAATAAATTTCAGAATATCTTAAGAAATTGTGGTTAAGTATAGTTTATTTGCTTTTTAAGCTATTAAAATGTAGAAACAATAAAGTTTCTTATTGGTTGCAATGCATCTTTAATTTAGTCAACAGTGTTTGGTCTCACTCCAGGTTATTTTTTATAACTAAACGACTCATAAAATCACGCGGCTGAAATTCATTTTTTCCTAACGATCATTTTTCAATCACAGCATTACATCTGAAAAGAACTAAATCATTTTGTTCCGACATAAGAATCTTGAAATAGATTATCACTAAATTAATCTTCAAAACCACAAGTGTGTGTGAGCTAATTATCTCCATGTATGCTTTTATATTAATAAGAACAGAAATATTAAATTTTTGGAAAAGTGTTATAGATTTATCATTATATGTTTAATACATTTTAAGCTACTCAATTATTTACAGTTTTTTAATGTGTTTAATATTAGATATCTGAGAAAATGCGCTGAGATAATAATAAAGTTAATAAAAACACTTTATTTTATGAGTGTCATAAATATTAATTTTGAATTGTAACCATAAAAATATATATATATATATATATAAATCAGTTAATATTAATATATCTTCAAACTTCCATTATATATTTTCAAAGTTTTAATAAAAATGTAATGTAAAAGTTATATGTAAAATATAAATTATATTGAAAAATAATATCTCATATTAGATTATAACACTGAAGCATAAGTATTGGAATTTGCTTAAAAGTAGTATACAAAGGGTTGTATATCTAAATATTTCATGTTTGTTTTCCATTCTTTTATTTAAAACATCTTGATTCTTAAAAATACAGTTCTCAGATATTGATTTTGAGGATAACTTTCAAATGTCTTTCAAGTTAATGCAATTTTTCTTTTTGTTTTACAATACTTCATTTGACAGGTAAAAGTGGTGAAACTTTGGAAAACTTTAATTGGTTTTTGGTTTCACCTCTGTCAACGAGAAAAACGGATTAAATTGAAAATAATTTATTTCAGAGAAATTTCTTACACTTAAAAAAGGACTTGTCACTATAATTGAAAAATATTATGTAACTGAATTCACTAAGAAAAATGTTCTAATATTTACAAAAGCCTACGATATCTTTTTCAGAGTTCAATTAAATTTGAAAGAAATATTTTAATTTTTAGAAGTGAAGGGAGAATGAAGTACCAATATATTGTAATACCAATGATTTACCAAGGAATATTCTTAATTCTTTTTATGTAAAATTTATGAATCAAAATTTAAATAAGGTGTGAAAATTTAAATCCTAATACCATTTTTGTCTAATATATGATTTGAAATATAGTAATGTTTTAATAATATATTAAAATTTATTTCAAAAATTTAAATGACTTTAAATCAATATTCAAATACCTTCACTATAGTTAAAGTTCTATTATATTATAATAAGAATTTTATTGAAAAAGTATCACTTTTCAATGCAAATCTAATAATTACATTTTCCAGCAACATAACGCGTCTCATTCCCTTCATTTGCGATGATAATATATTTCCAAGTATCCATATAAAGTTTATTTCTTTTTATTTTGAACTATTAAATCTTTGAGCATTCACATGAGATTTCCATTATACCTATTTTTGTAAAGCATATTTACATATATATCACGAAATGTATACAACAAAGAACGCATGTTATCCATGTAGCTAATAAAACATATTTTATTTTGTTTAGTTAAAACATTCGTAAGTATTGAATTCATCCCTTGAACTTACAAAAAATGTCCTTTTAACTTTAGGCAAAATACATAAAATACTTTTTCATGTAGCTCAGCTTTAAATAATTCTTAAAATCTTGTAATTTGTATTTATATTTATGCAAACAATAAGGAAAATTATTTTCTATACACGTTTAAATAAATTACATTTATAATAATTTATGCAATATTATTGATAATTAGCAGGTGAAATTTAGTATTTAAATATTACGTTTAAGATTTTGGATTGATATTTCATATTATATCTTTATCATGTGCAGGAGGCACAATATTATGAAATTGATTTATTATCTAAGGAATGCGTTGTCACATAATTAATACAACCTTTCATTTAATTGTTTTGAATAAATATAGAAAATCTATTCCTAGTTATTTAAAATCATTATCCGTTTAATATTTAAGTAAGCATAGGGCTATTAAAGACTGAAGAGGTAAATACGGCAGAAATGTATAAATATATTGTGTGCAGTTTGATTTACTTTCTAAAGTGCTTCTGTATATTCCAAAGAATAGCAGATTTTTAAAACAGGACATATTGAAAAACTGCATTTAATTACAAATGTCATCAATTACAATATTTAGTTGTCCATCATTTCTCATTTTATGAATAAAAAACAATGTCAAAACAGCCCTAGAGTTGTGTTACTTATGATCCTATATCCATATCATTAACCATTAGCATCATCGATTCCATTAAGCGGCAATAGTAATATATCCTGGCAATATGTTTCAATTGTAATTAAGTAAAATGGAAAAACAATTTTAAATGTTTGATTAAATCCTTTCGCTTTATTGATGTCACTGTAATGATATCTACAAGTATTGTTTTAAAATGTAACGAAATTAAATGCTCAGGCACCACAAATTTGTCTTTAATTGTTCTTTCAAAACAAAACAAAAACTGCTACCGAGATGTCAATTGGAGTATCATTGATTTAATCAATATTACCTTTACTGATGTGTCCAGATTCAGTCTGAAGTTAGACGAGAGACATTTCATAGCCTGAAAACTACCATGACTCTATAATCTTCTTCAAAGCATAAAGTAGTTATCGCAATTTGATTTAGAAGTAACTTGGCCTAAATAAAGATTTTATTCAATTCATAAAATGTGTACACATATATATATTCTTGATTATATGCCTATTGTGTAATGCTGGTATTATTATTTCAATTTCATCGCAGATTCTCCAGCTTTTAATCGCAGAATTGCTTTAATAAATTATGAATTTTTACCTTGTAAAGATTTTATTATTGATCAGTGACTACTCGTAAGGAGAGGAAATTACACGTATGACATTGTCGACGTGTTTATCATGCCAATGTAACAAATTATTAGGTTCCAGTACAATCTGAGTTGTTTTAAACATTTTTGTTATTACCTGACCCATGCTATAATATAAATTTTTATCCCCAGCAACTTTAACAAGTGTGGAAATCTCTCTATAAGATAAATGGATTTTCTTTAAGGCTAGAGATATTGCTTGCCCCTCATATATCATGCTTTAAAGTTTTATTTGTTATGAGATAATTAAATATAATATTACTTTTTTATTTGCTTTAACTTTATAACTCTTAAAATCATGATTGATAAAATCATGTAATATTTTATCAGCTTATAAAGGATGTAGCTTTATTATAAATTTTCTGTACCATTTTATTCTTGTTACTCATTAATTTGTTTAGTTAAATAAGTGCATTTTCTAGTCTTTTTTCATATAATATTACTTAAAAGTGCGTTTTCAAATTTTAACAAATACTTGCATATCATTCTTAAACTGCAGAGGAGAAATCAGTTTTAGATTTGAAACTTATGAGCAAACATCTTTTTTTGGAATATATTAAGAAAAATTTGAAAATTAATAAGCAGTTCTGTTGAACTTTTGAATTACAAGGTTTGATACCAAGAAGTATGCTTATTTTTTTATTGTTTTACTTTCACTATGATAAATATTGTCATAAAATTTGTTAAATTAATAAAAATTGTATTTAAATGACTCTTAAACTGTAATAGTGTATAACGACATAACCAAACCCTGAGAAAATACAATATTTTTACTGCGCTTTAAATTTAAGAGTTTCATCTTTTCCTTTCAAGCTACGCTTTACTAATATAAAGGAAAGGATGTAATAAAAATTGGCACAATAAGACAAATGCAATAAAAGAATAATTTTTTCCTTTCAGAATAGACGGATTATCTGGAGAAAATTGCAAGAAAAGTTTATGTTTTATGACATGTTTTATTTGTAAATCTGATCATTTGGGATTTAAGGGGAGAGATTTTTTACCAATCCCATAGAAGTGTAGGAAGTAGTATGGAGCTTTGGAAAATCAATGGTGTAAAGAGGAGGAGCTAAGACCAGAATTATAAACTGCATCTAAAAATGGAGAAGATACACAGAAGCCCCAGAGAATCCCGACATAGAAAAAGAGTCCACAATTGAGGACTGGGTCCCCATTGAACATAATAAGAAGCTAAAAAGATGTTAGTTGTAAACGGAGTATATAATTGCCCTGTCCAGTAGGAGTCCTTCCTCGACTTTCCTGAATGGTGCTACAGATGTCCGACAAATGTATGAGTATAAGAAGAGTTGATAAAGTCTGAGGTGAGATAGCAGAGAAAAGGGGGAAAGCTCATGAGGAATGAGCAAACCAAGCAAGATCCTGAGCCGGTAATGCCATTGACAATATGAGACACCACAATGCTACTTTTAAAAGGGATGAGTCTGATCTCTCGTTCTATGTCCATATGGTCACACTCAGGTATGATATAGGTATGATATATTAATGTGTAATTGTCATAAAACGAATAATAATGTTAGAATTTCAATTATTTAATGAAGATTGTTTTATTGGTAAATGTATATTCCTCTTGTAATTAAGTAGCTAAAATAAATTATTAAGTTTTATTATATTTTTGTTTTGAATTTCTTTCTTTCATTCAATTATTTAAAAAACGTATCTAGGTTTCCTCGGAATTTTACTGAAATTTCCGAATCTCACCACAACATAAATTATGTGTGCCGTTACTTCAAAAAAATTATTTAATTAATAAATTTTTCTTCAAATTTTGAACATGTTGCTCTTAATTGTGTTTCGAGACAAATATAAATTATTCAAGAAATTAAAAAAATTTCCGTAAACTACTTCATAATATTATTATATACAGGTTAATGTCCTTGTTCAGATTTATCATGGAATCTAATTTTGTCCTGTAAATCCATCTTAATAAATACATCAGCATAAAACCTCAACACAAAATTGTGAACTATATATTAACTACACATATATACTCAATTCATATTTACATTTCATTGCTTGGTTTTGCATAACGTCCGCGGTTTTCACATAAGTTCCATTGTTAAAAAACACAAAAATTTCAAATTATTCTAAAATAAATTAATTATCCATGAGATTGAGTAAAATCAACTAAATTTATGCCATGAACCTAATTTCACTCTGTGTATTCCAGATCATGGATAAATCTCTTATTTCTTCATCATGCCAGTTTATATATACTTTCAAGTTATGTAGGTTCTTGAAAAAGAAAACTCCACTTTATTTGTAGAATAAAATGCCAACTTTATCTTAATAATTTCAGATCAGTACATATTTATTTCAGTTTTTAAATGCATTTTTGTACATACTACCCTTAAAAAATGTCTTTTCTTACTGAAAAATTGTATGTATGTGTGAATTCTAAATGTATTTCATAAATTTGGGAACATGCAGATTTAAGATATATACATAAATATATATAGAAACAAGTAAAAAATTTTTCGAAAACACTAATGAGAAATCAGCTAAATAATCTGGAATTCAAAAATAAAAAGTAACATTTTATACTCAAGCAATGACAAAAGCATATGTTTGATCAGAAGGAAAAGAAACAAGCAAACAATTATTAAAGAAGTATGACATAAGCCAACTACTTACTGCAATGGGACTTCCTATTTGTACCCAACAACAGATCACCTGATAGTTCTTGAAGTGAGGGTGCCTAATCATCTGGTTCTATTGATGAATGTTCCAAATTGGTGGTATTTGTGCTGCAAGGCAAAATCCCCAATGAATCTCAGTGATGTTTTATGGGAGATAAATCAAAGTAGTTCACCAGCCATTTGGATGATATCGCCGTTTCTAGCACCAGCAGTACAGCTGGTGACCTGTGAGGTTGGGCATTTTCATCTTTGAAAATGAAGTCTCCATAAAAGTCTGGTCTGCAGGCGTGAAAAAGAATCACATTCTTACAATCACTTTCTACAAGTTTCTGTAGAAAATGTGGATATCAATCCTTCTTTCTGCATAATATTTTTCAAGACTGCAAGTCCACCAACTACTTAATTGTCTTTTTTCTAGATGTTATTGAGATAAAATCGGTTACAGACCTCTCACAAACCAGCTTTCGTTAAAAATCATTTGTGGCGCAAAAAAGAATCTCATTCCTAAAGAGAACAAAGTTATACTGATTAGACGTCCAGTTTTTCAGCCCATTAAACTCCATAAATTGTGTCACTGACTGATATATTTTATGGAAATATAACTTTCTCTATGGCGGAAGAACATACCACTTTTCTGAAGGCATTTGTGAAATGATATCTGTCGAACAGTTACTATAAGCAGTTACTGAGCAATGACGATTGCTGACTCGTTTCCATTGAAAATATCGGTTATCCACTGTAATTGTTTTCCTTGGTGGCCACTATTAGCATTTTTAACATAAGGATTTTAACACTGCTATTCATTCATAAATCATTGTATCATTGTTCTATACGATGATATAATGATTTATGAATGAATATTTTTTGAGAGATTATATGCTAAATGCCAATTATTGTAGCATAGATGAATGGTGGCATTCATTTCCTATCCCTGTCATGAAGTTGAAAGTCACAAATTAATTTTTTTCTTTTAAATTAAATATTTATTATATTTAAGTATTATTTTATAAAAAAAGTTTTAATAACTTGCATTTTAATATAATTTAAAAATGTAAAACTTGTTTAAATTACTTAATTATGTTAAATATTTTTTTTTAAAATTTGTTTGATTTTCAATGTGAATAATTGACACATTTATCTATATAAGTATATTACATAGATATAGAGTGTAAAATTGTACATTATCAAAAACCAGTTATATTTTTTTTATATTTCTATTGAAATATAAATGTAAGTTCTATGTAAGAGAACTTCGGTGAAATAAATAAAAAATATAAAATTCCCTGCCGAAAAAATTCCAAGAAAAAATGTACATAAATAAAGAACATTTTGCCAAATTTAACTATATTCTGAAAATATAGGATGTGTCTCCTGCTAATTTGTTGACAATACAGATAACAGGTTTGTAAAAGCATAAAAATAAGTAGAGTCAAAATAATTTGTAAATAAACACAAATGTGTTTTAAAGTTTAATATATATTCAAACAACTTCAATACTCAATTCAGTTCATGAGATATTCACTCTGGTTTTGAATTTTGAAAATTTATTTCTGTGTAATAATCAATGCTTTTCTTAGAGATCCTTCACTTTTGTTCAATATAAATTTTGTTCAATGAAATGTTCAATATAAAAATTTACTTCGCTTCGAATGTCATTTTTCGTTATTTAATCTTCAAAATGTACATCTACAGGGATTTTCTTTTCTTGAAAGAACTCCATTATTAAATATTTCTAAGAAAGTGTTTTGCAGAACTATAATGTTCCATTAGCTTATAATGAATGTTTAAAAGGAAATAAAATATATTTAAGCGATTTCTCTGAACACATTAAACTAAAGTAAATATATTCATATGCTCCATACAAAATTAAGAATATCATATATTCTAGAAAGCTAAATTAATATACTTAATATAGATGATATTTTAATCAGATAAATATTGAAAAGAAAATTTAAATTAATATTAATTATAATTTATAATTTGAAAACAGAAATAGTGTCTATGCATAATAAAATGATGAGTGCAAAAGAAAATAAATAAATGCATGCATTTAAATATTATGATTTTAACTTCATTTTTTTCTAAGTTATACTATTTACAGTTACCTTATCAATTTTCTTGAATTATATTTTCTGATTTTATTTTTAAATAATAAACTATTTTCCACTAACTTATTTATTTACAATTAATTTTTAGAATTACACTTAATAAAATATTTATTATCTTTGCAAATTGTAAAATATTTGCTAACCCTCTCTCTAATCATCATTTTTAATTACAATATATGGATTTAATTCTCAGTACTGTTCTAAATATGATTATTTTATGTTGAGTAAAATGTATACGTTAATTTAAACTGACTTAATGAGGAAGGGTTGTATATATGAGGAAATATATAAAGAAATACATTGCTTACTTTCTTTATATGTTTCTAAGGGTTAATGAGATTTTTGATAAGGAAATTGCAAAGAAACATATAATATTAATTTTAGTTTTGTCCAAATTTAAGTAGGCCAATATTGTTGAAAATAAATTAAAAATTTAAATGAAGAAATTATTAAAATATTATACATTGATATATTTAAATTAACTTCTATTATATAACTTATATTAATAAAATATAATGAATATATACAAATTTTAATTGCAATTGGATATTAGTATCAGCTTCTAAGTCAGATTGTTCAAATTTCTGATTGGTCTTTGTAATATAACTCTACTACTATACATTTAAATTTTGATTTTGATTAATATTGAGCTACTATGCCACTTAAACAAATATACGAATTTTATATTGGACAAGTATAAAATCAAGAAATATATGTTAATTCCTTAAGTCACTTAAAATCAATAAAACCACACAAATAATTATCAAATTGGTATTGAATTCATAGTTCGTATTATTGAACACTTTATCTACAATGTCTGGACTAAATTTATACAGAATATGAAATTCACATTTTTCTGAGTCATCACACTGTTTTTACTACTTTCTTTAGAAAATATAACTTCTCGAATAATATGTATGTATGTCTTAATGACTACTTCCTATTTTAATCTACTGCCAATCAATTTTTCCTATTATTTTATACAAGAACTAAGAAGATACTATTCTGATTTGCAAGTGAAATATTAGGACATTTTCTGATTAGTCGACTGCTGCTAATTTATGAAAAGAATCACTCGACAACTTCCGTCAACATGATGGATCTTAATTCTGGGCATGGTACAGGAAAGAATGCTGGCACACTTTCTAAATACATGATTATCTTAGTGTAACAAAACTATTTTATTCGACAATTTGTAGGCAGAACTTATAAGTTCACAATTCTCTTAAAAAATATAATTAATTTTCAATGATTGATATCAAAATGGAATCAATATGTGTTCATAGAAAATAAAATGTTTTCTATTAAAACTTGTCAAATACTTGAAATTTGTTATATAATTGATTTTGTGAGATCTATGTTGATTTCTAATAGAGATGATTTGACATTATAAGCTTTTTATCTGAGAAAATTTCTATATCTAATTTTGATAAAAAAACAAGTATATAATAAATACGAATAAAAAGGAAAAAATATTAAATTCACATTCGGTGACATCTCAAATTATTGAAGTATTGCCATTCTTGTATTAATGCATTCATTATTTTATCAAATTATTATTACTAACCGCTCTCAAACATGATTCATAACAAATTATGGGAGATCTTGCCCATACCAATTGTGTTTAGACAGACTGAATGCGACAGTTGCATGCAAGATCGAAATGAAACATTTCCATTTCATGACATTTATTTCAATAGAAAGACGTTTAAGAGATTAAACGAAATCTGCTTATTGAATAATAAAAGGAGAGAGTTCATTTTGTGTAGTAAAAAATTTAGAATCAAAGTAACTTTTTTTACTGTGAAAAGATTGAAATATTCTAAAGAAGTTAATTAAGTCTGAGTTTAGTTTCTAAATTGATTTTAATTTGCAGTTTAGCAGAATGTATGCTCATATTTGTGTGTGTGTGAATCCTTTATGTAATATATATATATATATACATATATATATATATATATATATATATATATATATATATATATATATATATATATATATATATATATATATATATATATATATATATATAACAATATAAGAAATATTTCTAATAATTATACATTTTCTTTATATATTTCTGTTATTTGTTAGTATATTATTTTAAATGACTTCAAACCGTTTTATGCATATGAATCGTTACTAGAAAAACATACTTTGATATAAAGAGATAATATATACGAATATTCTTGTTTTTTATAGCTACATTTTTTTTAAAAAAAATTTAAATATATATATTCTTATGATGAAATATTTGAAAATCATACTTTTTTTAGTAAGAAGAGAATAAAAATTATTTATTCATTTATTTCATGTTGGAATTTTAAATGAAAATGTTACAATAATGCTTAGAATCCTTATCATCGTCTACTAAGAACCTTTAAAATTGCTGAACAAATCATAATACTTTAACTCAAAAAGCCTCATTTTCTAAATATTATTCCTATTTTAAATTATCTAATTTATATGTTGTATAAAATTTAGCAAAATATGTTTCAAAATTATATGAGATAGATTTTTTCATATTTTTCTATGTAAAATTTAAAATATATAATAGTTATTAGGAATCACTTAAATGTTATTTTTTATATATAATTTAAATTCCTTTAATAAAAATCATGTATAATGAAGCCTTTGTAACTTAGAAAGATTTAAAAAATTTACATTGCAATAAAATTTTCACACAGGAAAGTAAAAAGCATGTGCACTTATATGTAAATTCCAACAAGGAAGTGTCCTTATTTATTGAATGAAGTAAATAGAAACTTTCACTTCACAAGTACCTCTGAAAATGCAAAAAGGAATGCCAAGAAACTGCAATTCATTTGATCAATCCTTCTTTGGATTAAATTTCTTACTTTCGTCTTGAGTCATTTATTTTGATATATAACTATAGCGTTTGGAAAATGTCTGAATTTTTTTTTTCAAAACTTCTTAGCGTTTTTTCTCCTACTTCAATCTTTATGAACTATTAACCTATAAATTATTGTTTTAATTTATTTCCTTTTTTGCCAAACAAAATGAATACAAAATTCGGAGACGATAGCATATAATTATTTGTACTCGTTAGATGTTTTGGTTAAATATAAATTATTTGAAGTAATATGATTTATAATTTATTTGAGCACACACATCTGAAAAACTCCAAAATGTTTATAATTATTATTTATTTATTATTGCATATTGCTAAAATCCATATAAAATGACTTATAATGTATTTCAAAATATCAGCTTCCTATTAAAACTTATAGAAATAAAACTGACTCCAAATGAAATAATTAAAGGCTAACATTTCTTTTATTTGAAAATAAAAAGTATTTTAAAGTATGTTCGACATTATCAATACAATAAATTATAAAAATGTATACCATGTACGTATTTATTTCCTAAACTATAAATTCGTTGTTCAGTCTTATAATTATATAAAAAATTATACAATAAATATATGCCTATCAATCATTTTGAATACTTGAATCATTCTCAAAATAAATTAATATATAAAAAATTAAACTCAAACAGGGCAAAATTGTTGTTAAATATACATCCAAAAGAGAGAAAGAGTCATGTGCGTAATATAACAATCAATATTTTATAATTAAATAAATAAATTCACTTAAAAAATTTTGAAAATAAATATTTTTAAAAAAATATATTTTAAGAAGTATATATATTTTTTGGTGAACTCCTACATTGACTGGATTCTTGAACTCGAAATAATAAACTAAAATATAAGTATTACTCATGAAATTTTTTAGAACTTATGATTATCAATGCGAAATTACTTTTCATACAAATTATGTAATAATTCCAAATCCAGCTAGATTTAAATTTTTTATTTAAACTTAATTGGTGTAATTAATTTTTTCAAGGTTAGATTTGAAATTCATGTAATCTTTCCAAAATTTATATTATAATGAATGCAAATGAAGATTTTAACTATGGAAATTATTACTTTTATAATATTGTATTTCACTGTAAACCATAAAATAAAATGCATATCTATATTTCTGAACAATGGATTAACTTAGTTCATATTAATTAATTAAATTTAAATTAGTAATTTTTAAACAGAAGAAAATTATGACTTAGAAATAATTAATTTAATAGTAATAATTATATTTCATTATTTTAAAATTAATAATTATTATCAAATTTCATTCATTATGAAAATAGTTAATAAATTAAATTAAAATAATTTCTTATGAATGCTGTAATTTAATTTCTAATTACTTCTTTGAATAAAAAGGCTTCTTTGAATATCCAATCACAAATTTATGGATTTCTATTTAATGACATTCAATTTTCCAAAGGAAAGTTTAGAAAATTGTCTCTCATCAATTATTAAAACAATTATAAATTTATCAATATGACAAATTACACTGAATAGCTAACTTTACAAAATTTTAATAACATTTATAACACAAACTTAAAAATTTCAAAAGAAAGTTAGAAGATAAATGATGTCCAACATAGAACGATGAAGGTAATATATTATATTAGTTACCAATATTTCTCAAATTTTTGATACATTAAAATATCCGGATCATGATATTAGAATATCATGATGCGGGGTCTTATAAATTTTAAACTTTTTTGACGTTTAACTATTTATTATTTATTCTAGCATTAACATTAATTTTACATTTAATTTTGAAACTAATTTGTTAAATTCTTGCAATTTGTAATAAATCTTTTTCCAATAATTTTACTAATTTATTTTAAAAATTATTTCTTCATTTCTGAAAGCCATGTGCCTTAGTGGTTGTGTTTCATGCTTCCAAGACTGGTGTTAGATCTTCGGGCTGGAAAAGGTCTACTCACACATTCATCCCTTTAGTGAGTCAATAAACTGAGTACCAATCATGCTTGGGAATTAAAAACTTGTGGCTTAGGCGAATCACCTAACAAGGACATATGCTTCTCACACTCCAATGCCCTTGGTTAGGAAAACAGATCTACGCACTTTAAGCCTTGGTCCAAATATAGTATGCTGAGGCCTGGGTTTAGATCTCCATTAATATGCTCCATCACTTTTCTAAAAATATATTTCATATTTTCTGCATTATGTTTGTCCTCATTTCATTTTTGAGTAAGCTGTTATTATTCATCCAGGTTTTTCTTTGTAATTTAGCTTAAATTATGTCTTGAAAAATTTGTTTATGAAAGTCTTTAGGAAAACATTTGCCTGTCTAATTACTGTTGTAAGAAGTACATTGACTGTTTAATATTAAAACATATTATTTCAATAAAAATTTATTTTGATGTCTAGCTAGTATTTCAAATCAATGTATAAAACAAAGAAATTATTTGAAAGTAAATTAAAGACATTTAAATAAATTACTCAAGGAACTTTTCTTATTTTCTTTCAATGACTTTCCAGAGTTTATAAATTTAAATTTTAATTTTTACATTGATGAGGCAAAAATTGAGAATTATACTCATCAGATAGGAAAATAAAAAAAGATATCCTTAAAAAGATAAATTTTGTTGCATATTTTCAGTAGGTCTGATAATTACGAAAGCTTTTATCTGTCATTTATCTTCACATTCTTTAAAAAATAATATTTACAATTGGTACCGTTTCCAAAAATATTTTGTGAATGATTTAATAAATTTTCAAACTAAAAAAATTGTGTTGGATATTAACATCTCATGCCATGCATGACAAATTGCATGTAATTTTAAATTAACCAAATATAACATTTTGCAATCCAACATAATATTTTCAAATAATAGCTGGATAAACTCACCCTCACTAAATGGAACCATCGGATGTCAAAAGATAATTTCATGAAAAATGTACAATTGCTTGAATTAATTGTTAGTTTTGCCAGCACACGTTTCTAGTTGTCAGCTTCGCCTGTCTATGGATAGGGAGGTCCTGGGTTCGAATCCCGGTTCAGGCATAGATGTATTTTCTCTAGCTACATTGTCTTTGTCCTTTCCTTTTGTGTGAATAAGGTGTGAATGTTTGCCTACCATATAAAAGGATCCCTATGACATATGTGCGTACTGAAGAAGTCGGAATCCACATGAAGTACGGTTAAGTTAGAAAAGTAGAGCAGCACAGACCAATTTGCCAGCCTAGCTGGCACTCAAGAACAACAAAAACTGTTAGTCTTGAAACTTAAATGAACACAAAATAAAAACGTTTGCGAATACCTTCACTAAAACACAAAACATTCTTTTCTTTGTATGCATTTATCAAAAAATAATAAAATAAATATATTTACAACTTTATTTATGAAAAACATAATGATTGTCGAAAATATGTTTTTAAATTTATACTCTATAATGCCTTAGAATTTAGGAATTATTTTTTGTGCAGCAAATGATATAAAATTTAGACTTTTATAGCAAAAAACAAAATATTGTTCCTTAAATATTATGATCATTAAATATATGAACCGTTGCGTTAGAACTTTTATTTCCCTAGTAAGAATTATATTTCCCAATTTCAAATTTATACGAAATCTTATTATATATGTAAGTAATATTACATATGTAACTAATAACTTAGACTTTATAATAAATACACATTTTCAAAAACTTTAAAATTAATTTTCAAATACATTATATTATTAACCCTTTTAAAATTTTTAAATAAGGATTAAAATAAAGATGAAAATGTGAACGCAATTGTTTCTCATATTTTTAACTATAATGATAAATAATGTTCCTACACTTTATGCCCAAAGGAATAACAGCAAAAAATTCGGAAATTCATCCTTTGTTACATTGAAAATAAATTTAGGTATATTTAAAAACATACATATATTTTATGTTTTAAAGAAATATTTTGCGATTATATTTTGTGTATGAATTAAATTAGATGTGAAGATAAAAATATTAATTACATTTGTAAATTAAAAAAGAATTCGGTTACGTGTGCTCTTAAATGAAATTTAAATTTTATTCCATACCTTAATTACAATTCCTGATAAAACATAATAAATACAATAAACGTGATAATTAAAATTTAAATAAAATATTACAGCAAGTGAATACATATAGTATTTTCTATCAAAAAAATTACAAAAATTTTTTAATGAAAAAAATAGATAAGGAAACCAAAATATATAAGAAAATTTAATGGATCTACAAATAATTATAGTTTGGAGAAGTATTTGAAATAACTGTGGACAGATTTAAAATGATTTAGGATTTTTTGTTATCTTGATCTATATTTTTTGTAATTGGAAACTCTTTTTATGTGAATATGAAGTGGTGCGTAAAAAAGAAAACATACTTAATTAATTTTATTATTCTGAAAAATTATTCAAATTTCAGTTAGAGTATTTTAAAACATTAATTTTACATTTAGTTAACTTTGTCATTCTGCAATTGTTTTAAGTTCATAGAAATTTGTTGAATAAATATTTTAATATGAAAAAAAAAATTCTTATACAATGAGATTTATTGACACCGAAATAAATTAAAAATTATTTTCTTAAATTAATTTCGAACGAAATTTAGAATGTGAGATTTACAGTAGTTTAATCACATAGGTTCTTGTAAACAAATTAAAGTAGAAACAATATATTCCAGACTTATTTGAAGGTTAATTTATATTACATGTACATATGACAAAAATCATTCAAAATGACTTATTTTTTATAAGAAGAAATTTATAAACTTATATTCAACAATAAATTTTATATATGTTTAAGGAAATATCTTGTTCATAAGTATATCATTTATTAATTTTCTTTGTTAACATTTATAATTTTAACACTAATTAGCTTTAATGAACAAAGTGTAGTAAATGAGTGCATGAATAAAAAATGTTTCTCTTATAATTTTTATTTTGAAGTATAACAATTTTGATATAAAAATGCAATGAAATAAAAAAAATATTTTTGCTCAGACACATTTAGGAATATTTTAAAGCATGAAAACATTAAACACGTTCATTAATGATGATATAATTAAAGACATCTGCAAAAGACACGCATTATCATGTCCCTTGACAGATTAAAATCTTTAATTAGGCAATCAATATGTGACAGCAAGTGCAAGCGCTTACAAAAAATAAATCTAAGGCCTTTGTATGAAACGTGATAACGAACTAGAAATCAATCTAATTAACTTTTATTTACTTTATCATGAACTCATTTTTATACAATGGATTCACTTTTATAAAAATAATTTCACACAGAATTAGAAATTATATTTTATGTTAAAAATGTTATTATATACTTTACAACCTTCAGATATTTTCAAAGATATTTAAAGCAAATGCATTTTAAATAAAAAAATGAAGTTATTTAATCTTTAAAAAAAAGTATTTGACAAAAGTAAAATGGAAAGATCACAAATAGAACTTGGTTCTGGCTTGGCTTCTGTCACACAGCTCAAGTTATACTTGATCTGAAAAGTTCGGAATGATTTCTTATAACATTTTTCATGTTGATACGGAGAATTTTTTCAAAGAAAATATGATGAAAATAATCTAAAAATAAAATAAAAGTAACATGTGTTTGGCTTTTCAGTTCTACCAAGAAATCAAATAAGACACAAGTATATTATCCAGACCATATATATATGTATATGTATATATATATATATATATATATATATATATATATATATATATATATATATATATATATATATATATATATATATATATATATATATATATATATATATATATATATATAATATATATATATATATATATATATACCAAATTATATACCATATTTATATATATTTCAACAGTTAATTATGTATAAGGATGTGTTATGTGTTATATGGAATATGCATTCTAGACTGAAGTTAAAAGAATGACTGCTACTCGGTTAAGGTCCAACTAGCAAAAAGGCAGTTGAGGGTCCAGAAAAGAAAAAAAAAGAAAGCATGCAAGGAGAGAGGCTTCCAGAAAAGTGCTCTGAACCAAAATCTGAGCTTACGTATGCGTTTTCTACCAGAGAATTTCATTTAGCAGGACTCCACGTCGAGAAAAATAAGGATATCCTCAAGAATATTAATACAATGGGAAAACCCTCATTTCGTTTTTCATGTACATCACCACATAAGCAGCTAAAATTATTCTTTGAAGGATTAGTTTTTTTTTTTTTTTTTTTTTAATACTTGAAATGCTTTCTCTTATAATTTTCCTAATATCCTTACTCTAAATATTGTACTTCTCATAATATCCTTAAGTCGTATAAGTTATGTAATTGATATTCGTCTCATGAAAAAATATTTTTTCGAATAACACATGTTTTTTTCTTTTAATATCTGCATGGTATTACTGTAGAAATACACAGATATCAATGTATTTTATGATATTTTCTAATGAGTGATATTTTTATATCAACTATGATTCATCTGACCACTATCTTTGTGAACCATATTTAGTTTATGCATTAATTTGTGGCTGTGGAACCCTATAACATTTTCTCCATCATCATCCATATTGAATATCCTTAAGCAATTACAACGCACACATATGGTTTTTATAAAGTTCTCTTTCCAAATTCAATACATGTTTATTACTTGTTAAAATTATTCTGACTGCAGTGATTTTTTTTTTTTTTTTTTTTTTTTTTTTTTTTACAATTTGCGATAGTTATTAGTATTATCTGTCAAAAAACTGTGTTAACTTAATATCACTTGCTCTCTTTTTTCAACATTATGGAATTTCTTAAATAATTAAATCAAACACATTAACATATTATTTAATGCAACAGATAGCAATATTTCAGTTATAAAACATTGAAGGAATTCGTTGGATTTTAATCCAACGAATTCCTTTGCGAATATGCCAGATAATATTTTTTGAGATTTCATAATAATTTGAGCACTTAATAATAGCTTTTATAAATAGCATTTCGGGAATAATTTTTGCATAGTCACTTACCGAAGAAATTATGTTTCTTTCTTTATATATTTTTTTATATTATTATATAAATTGTATTATATAATTTATATTTCTTTATAGTTAAATATGAAATTTAAAAAAAATCAATTCAAAATGTTATTATTGAATGTTCTATCACTAAATTATTAAATATATTTATTTTCTACTGCAATTATTGATCCTTAAATAATTATAACAAAGTACATTACGTATGGTAATATAAAGCTTTGAATGGAAATGTTATATGCAATGTTATGTCTTTACGCGCGTGACAATGTTTCCTAACATTTCAGCAACGTTGGCCCAGTTTTCAATCATCATTTTAATCCCGCTTCTAATGTACAATAATAATATACTTTCAGTGTTTTATAATATGACCTTAATTTTAAACCTGCACATAATCAAAAATAGTGATTTTTTTTTTTACATATGGAAACACAGATTCCAGATTCTCAACATTAACAAAACAAGAATCTTGTGCCTTTTTTGTCACCAGATACTGTTCTTGTGTCCCTCATGTTGGAAATTTTCGTAGTTTCAAAAGAATTTTTTTTCAATTCCTATTTATATCAAACTTTTTGTACCATTGATAAGAAGCCGTCTCGAGCATTCATGGACAAATATTTTCTCATAGGGAGAAGATTGTTCAATAACGTCAGTGTAAATTCCTCAGTCTCATTCAAGTTGATCCTTTTATCGGTATCGAATCTATCTGAATTTGTTTTCTATATGTTTTACTGTTAATTGCAATTCGCCGTAGTAATTATACATGTCAGAAGATTTGTTAAGAAACCTGGAGAAACTTGTAAGTGGGCTTGAAATACTTTTGATAAACTTTTAAGTGAGATGATAGTCAAGTATCAAAACATACACAAATGAGTATATTCTGAAAATGAAGTCAAAAAAAGTGTTTCAAAAATGCTTAAACTCTGGAAATGGTACAAAAACAAAACTATTTCGTAAGAGATTCCTCTTTGAAGTTTGGATAGGAGATAAAATGCTTTTGTACTATAAATAAAAGCAATTTGCATTACATTATCATTCTCGTGTTTTTATTTTTGTAATGTTGAACTTTTTGAAGTGTCTTCTTTAAGTACAAAATATAGATTTCAGTTAAATATATATCAAAATTTAGACTGTATGTTTCTAATAACAAACCATCTTTTGAAAAAGTTTGCTAAGCAAGACAAGCACGAGAAATTACTAAATTCATTTTTAATTTAATATGTTTTAATTAATTCCTTAATCAAACTTGATTTAATTAAGAAATTAATTAAAATTTTATTAGAAAATATTTGGCCATTAAAATTAAATTTTAGTAGCCAAATTATTTTTAGTAAAATATTATGCAATAATATTAATATATAATATAATACAGATTACAAATAATAAAATAATATATAACACAAATAATAATATTTTTTGTATTTATTAGTATTACAAATAATAATATTAGTTGTAATATTTGTTATTATTTTATAATAAGATTATAATATTATTATTTTACCCACAGGTTGAGAAACGCTGCTTTACCAAGTCAAATTATTTCAGTAAATACCGTATTTTGACTAAAGAAATCAGTATGCTTAGAGTACAAATATGTATTAAACAGATAAAAATATGTTGATTTTGGCTATATTTAGTTTTTGTTTAATTTAACAGCATATGCCAGTAGCAAATCTCTAAATTTGGCATAATCACTGTAAAAGAATAATATTGTATCACATGGTGCGACTTTTTAAGACAGATTTTAAATTAAATAAATTTCTCGGACCATCCCAATATATTGTGGCTTCTTGAATGTGTACCTTTTAAACAAAAAATAAGAACTAATATGACAGCATATTTTTGTAAACGAGATTTGGATTTGTTTTCCAATAAGGAAATCTAGAAAATTTTCAGTTAATTACTAGATATATGAGTAAAAAAAAAAAACAGTACACTCTTAACACAGCGTAATAAACAGACTATAAGTAAAATATTCACAGTATACTGTATGGAATTTTTAAATCCACCATATAAAGTGACTTCACGGGGGACTTTTCATAGCGAGAGTTGCTAGGGAAGAGACCCGAAAATATCATATGCATTCATCACTGCAAACGTGCCTGCAAAAGTCAGAATCGTGAATTCTATTTACCATTGTTCAACAGTGGCCGAGATTGAATTCCTGAAGAGGTCTTGTCACTTGGACACAGAGAAAGTCAAAGCACCTATTGTTAATGTTGAGTGTGACTTAACCCAATAAATTCCTATTCAAAAATTCTTGCAATAGTATGTTGAAAATAAATACTTATGAAATATTTTCCATTCTATGGTGTGCTTTTAATTGATAAATATAAAACAATCAATGTTAGATTTTATTTTGATAGCCAAACAAGTTTTACTAAAGTTTGTTTTTAATTATATAGAATGGAGAACTATCTAATTACTTTCATTTTCAAGTATATGTGAATAAATATTTTGAATAAAGTAAGTGAAAAAATTCCTATCTTCTCAAGATCTACATTTATTCAACAATATATACATTTTTAAATGACGTTACCACAGATGCCAATAATATGATAAAATGATCGCAAAATTTGTGTTATATAATCTAAACATTCCTAAATGGTTCAAACGAAACAATATTTGAATATACTTTACTGTACTCGATTTAAAATTAGGAACTAAAATGTTTTTGGAATGACAAACTAATATATTTTCTAAAGATAATCTAAAATAAAACTCTTCTTGATGAATCCTAATATTATCTGTAAGGTTATTTGTAAAATAATTGACATTCCTTTTGGAAATGACAAATTGACATAGAAGGACATTATGAGGCAAATTCTAAAAATTTGCAAAAAATGTTAGTTAATTATATTAAGGGAAGACAACGTGTACCTAATGATGCCCTAAGTAAAAGAAAAAGAACTAGTGAATTATCTGCATTCAGAATGATATTTTAAATGCTCCCTTACTTTTAGCAATTTCTCTTTGAAGCCAGAAATGATTACTTTCAAGTACATTTACTTCAAAAGGAAGCATATTGCATTCGCATACTCAGTTCTCTGACAGGTATTTGGAAACTTGCCTTGATAATTCCTCAGTAGAAAATGAAATATAGCAATGGGGATTAATCTCAATCACAATAATTAGATGTCAAATAATTTTTGAAAAAGTTATGCTTCAGCTTTTTTTCTGTAGGACAATTAATTTCTTTTTCCAAGTAAAAAATCCGCGTTTCTTTTATATTTTTGGAGACTCTGCATTATTATATATTTTATTACACATAATATGTTGCATCGTCATAATTTTGAATTGTTTATTACATCATAACTGCAGACATTATTATATACTTTGCTAATAATTAACAATCCATGAATTTATAAATAAAAAATAATGATTTTAATTAAGTCTTTAAAGTTTGAGGTTATGTTTCTAAGTATATAATGAAATTGTTTTGAGGTTTGTAGACTGAAAATATAATTTTCAAAATTTTGATTACTATTTTTCAGTTTTAATATTATAAGATAACATTTCTTTAGTGGATTTATTACATCATTTTGTATAATTGTAGTCTAAATATAGTTTTTTTAATCATAGGGGTATAGTCATAAGGTTTATTTATTGATTTTAACTCACTTAACTTATGGTTCTGAAACCTAAATCATAAAAATATTTTATTGGCATAGGTTAATAATTATAAATAAATTATTCACTGATATGATTAGTAATAATTTTTATTTAAAATGATTATTTGAATGCTTGAAATTCAACTTTAATAAATTTAAGAATAACATTGATTGTGGATAAGACAATGCTCAGCAAAATTACTTAATTGGTAAAACCACCTTATTATTAATTTATGTGTCTTATTTTAAATAATATAACAAAAAATAAATGTCAGAAAAGAATGGAATACTGCATTTGTTACATTTAAATATTTTTGTTCATTTATTCAGATAAATGAATCGCGCATTTATTTACAATATAACATTTGTGTTGGGACATTTTGTGTGAATTACCATATTTGAAGATAAAACTTTCCCTGCGTATAAAAAGAAAAAAAAAACATTTCTTACTTATATAAAAATAACCTAGATTTTTAAGGAACATTAAATGATGCTTGAAATAAACTTTACAATGTTTAGTAGTTATAAAGCACATATTCAGCTTGTGTCTAAATGAGTTTCCTTCCCTAGCCATGTTATTTTTATTGGTAATGGCTTAATATTTCACAAAAATTACATCGCTTCTAGGACATTTATGTTTTTAAGAACATTACTTCACGTAGTTTTATCATGATCCAAATATTTGTCGTTTTCAACTTCATATCAAAGTGTAAATATTTTGTTGCATTTGTGAAGCAAATTAATCTTATAATAATATTTAAAGTACATATACGAATTAACTAAAACACGAATTTGAATAAGAATGATTTTGATCTTTACATTTTATTTACATTGTAGAGCTAGTAATGCCTTAATATACCATAATTATTTAATTCTAAGTCATAAAATGTGGATAGCAAAAGAGAATAAGGAATTTCATTTTAAAAATAATATTATTTATAAACTTCCTAAGGAATTATTTGTATTATATCTAATACAAGCAAACGTAGTTAGTACATTATAATCCTTATTTATAAAAATTTCTATAAAATAAATAAAAATACTAATAAATACTCATGTTTTTTGATGTACTTCTTTCTTTTTAATGTTCCTCTTTACATTTTATAAAATCTTTTTAATGTTTAATGCATAATCAAATATTTTAAATATTATTTTTTAAGAAATATTTTCAATAATTGTTTATTTTGTTTTTATTACTTTCATTTATATTTCTCGTACAGTTTTATTATAAATAAGTTACAAGTTAAGAAATGCATCACATTGTAAAACATAATTTAGAATTAAATTTATTTAAATAGAAAATACTTAAAATTTGAATTTTTAATTTATTGGCTATTAAAAAATAATGAAAATTCACATGCATATCCATGTTTCAGTCAATTGGTTGGTTGGTTGGGTTTTATGGCGCAAGGTCCTAAATTGGACATGCTGTGCCAAGAGTAAGGCTTTTGTAGTTTTATTTTTATTTGTTCATTTTTTATTTATTTATTTTTCTTCAAAAACCACGCAACTTTAAATTTAAAAATTTAAAAACAAACATTTAGTGTGTATATTATTTAAAATCTAATGATAAAACAAAGTAGAAATTGAAGTGTATATAATTTTAATAGTTTAAAATGCAAATTAAATAAAATGTATGAAACCTATGGCTCTCAAAAAAGCGAATAGGTTTCTATGGGGTGGATCCCCTATTAAATCAATCATAGTTAAAATATCAGAATTAAAATAGTGTAAACGTTGTTGGTTAAAATCATGACATGAAATTAATATATGATAAACAGTGAATGGTTCATCACATGCTTCACACCATGGATTTAAATCATTTAAAAAAAATGTCTGTGTGTGAAACGAGTGTGCCCGATACGAAGGCGAGTTAATCTAACATCAGCACTTCGTTAAGGTAAAACTGAAAATGAGGTGAGGGATGGGAAAATGGTATGGAGTGTGTTTCCGTCCTGCAAGTCCCATGATTCTTCCCAAAGCGAATAAACAAATCTTTTAATACCCTTTCTCACATCTGAGAGCGGAATTGATGGTAAAATTGGATCTGCTGCAGTTTTTGCAGCTATGTCCGCTCTCTCATTTCCATCAAGACCTACGTGACTTGGTAACCAACAAAATATTAGTTTGTATTCCTTGCCAGCAAGGGAATCCAATGCTCTGAAAATTCTTGACACAACAGGGTGACAGGTGAAACTATTGTTTTTCAAAGCATCTATAACACTCATGCTGTCAGTGTATATACAATATTCTTTATAATCATCTGTATTCACATGCTGAAGCGCGCAGTAAATTGCTGTTGCTTCAGCAGTAAAGATAGAGCAGGATAGATGTAGGCTGTAACTAAAAGCTGTATTGTTAATAAAAATTCCACAGCCCACATGTCCTGCTGTTTTAGAACCATCTGTGAATACAGGTTTATAGGATTGGTACTGACAGCGGTGAGAGAAGAATAGCTGTTAAAAAGCAATAGGTGTGGTGTCCGATTTTTTATATTGAGCAAAGGTCAATATAAAAAATCGTTGGGTCATAACCAAGGCGGATGAATAAAACAGTCAATTGTCTCTATCCAGATATCACATAGGTCTGTGAGCCACAGATGTGATTTGGTTCGTGTGAGAAAAGGTGGGATGCTCATTGGACGAGCATCATAAAGTCTCTTAAGGGAGTCATTCAGAACCATGGAACGTAATGGATGATGAGGGATTGATATTATCTTAGCATAATAACTGACAGACTGCTGCATTCATCTCTTCAGTCAATTCATATCTACAGGAGAAATATAATTTTTTCGATATCATTTTTAATGACTTAGGTTTAACTAAACAAAAATACACAAGCAGAAGAAGAAAAATGTAAATGGACTAAAAAATTGTATTTCATTTTCTTTTTTTTAGCCAGATTTTGGTTTAGTATGCGAAGTTATTAAATTTTTTTTAATTTGAATATTATAAGCAATTTTAGTTACACCACCAAAATAAAAAAAAACACATCATTGCTTTAAATGCACTTGTTTTCAAAGTATTATTTTAAAAATTAATATGTTACCATTTTAATTAATTATAAATAAAATTTAGTATGCCTCAATTATTTTCGGATTGCTTTAATTTATGTACTGCCTTTATTTGTTTTCTTTCTAAATAAATTAAATTTATCAATTTAGAAACATTTAAAAAATATAATGTTATTTTTAATATGTACATTATTTTATCAAATACAAAATGATAAAGGCATATTAGTCTTACCATTTTTGTTGAAATTTTGCTTAGATTTCATTAAAAAGAAAATTGTTTTAACCAAGCAAACTAATTTTAATAAAAAAATTTCACTCTAAACACTTTGTATGGTAATTATAATATATTATACATTCTGAATAAAAATGTTTTCCAGAATTTTTCTCTGCATATATTTTTACTGAAATTAAATTTTTGTATTTCAGTTTATTTGAATTATTATATATTATGTACAAAAATATGATAATGTTAGAAAGATTCTCAATGTAAATAAGTCTGAAGATTTTGATAATTTTTATCAATTATAATATAAATTTAAGCAAACGAAATTCCATTTATTATAAATAAAAAAAAAATTCAAAACATTTATAAAAAACGTAAAATACTTTCTTTAAGGAATGGAATCCTTAAGGTTTCGCTTTATTTAGTAAAAAATTATTTCTGATAATTATATTCAATATAATTAAAATTTTTAAATTATATTTAAAATGATATGCATGATAAAAATAGTTTAATTCACTCAATTAGTATTTGTCATGTATGCCAATTAATTTACATAAATATATTAAATGATATGAAAGAAATTCTATTGCCTTGTTCATTAAGGCATTTTAATATATATAAATGTAAAATGCCAGGCGTAAATAAAATCATTTAGTCTTGGAATTCTTGATTTACATGGAATGTAAACAGCGATGATAATATTTATAATACAACTGAAACAACCTATTAAACAATATAATGATATATTTTGTCGTTTATATCAAGTTATTATATATATATATATATATATATATATATATATATATATATATATATATATATATATATATATATATATATATATATATATATATATATATATATATATATATATCCTAAATAAATCAGATGATATAATAATCCTTTGAATAACTTAAACCGAAATAACTTTATTTGCTTTTATTTTAAAAAAAACATTCATAAGTATTAATCAGTTTATTTTTAAGATATTTTGTTGTCAAGCTTTATAGTAGCATCTTTATAGAAATATAATGAAAGATACGTGTAATACATACAAAATATAGGAGCTGCATGTTCTCAGGGTCTTTCATTTAATTCTTTTATTTGCTATGTTCTAGAAATGATCAAACTATTTTAAGAATCATTTCAGCACCTCAAAGAGTATTTCCCAATTTATTTGCCAAACTTTAAAGTATTGTTTCTTTTGCCAAATCTTCCGCATGTTTCATTTGTATTAAGATAAATGTATATTAGAAACATTAAAAAGAATCAATGGATTCTGCATGTTGTGGAATTACTGGTAACGAAAAAGCTTATGCATAGGCTAAGGAAGAAACTTTGATAGCGAGAGCTTAGTTTTCCAAGAGAGACTCCATTTAAAGGATTGACTGAACATGATTGTTTACAAGACCATCTATATAGAATTAGAGTGGTGGATTCCACAAACTGTATTTTGTGTGACTCTAATCAATCAATGATTTTTGAACATTTATATAACTGTACTGTACTTTCTCAAAATAAAATTTTGGAGACTCCCCGAACTAATGCCTAAAGCGCTATTGTGTGGTGTTTCTAAAATTAAAAATATTTTAAGATGAAATATTGCATTACTTTTATTAGTTGTACTTTTCCTAGTTTTTAAAATTATGTTTAACTATAAATATATTGTACTATTATTGTTGCTTATCCCAGATGGTCTAATTCCAATGCTAGACCAACTTAACAAATCCATAAGCAGTCAGGTAATCTAAAGACTTAAGGGTTTTTGAAAAAGGCTTTTCCAAGGTATATTGTACTTATTCATAATGATCAGATACTGTAAAAGTAATTAATTTCTTTGTTGATGATTAAATGATTTATATATATATATATATATATATATATATATATATATATATATATATATATATATATATATATATATATATATATATATATATATATATATATATATATATATATATATATATATATTCATTTTAAATATTAAATAATTGAAAGAGATACTTTATAATTTTTATAATTAGGACAGTGTCAAAGATGATTACGTATTCAGCATTTAACATAATAGGAACTACCAGTAAAATTAAATTAAAATGCTTTATTCCTGGAACATTAATTATTTCAATAAATGTTAATTTTAAATGTTAATTTTATTTCAATAAATGTTGTTAGTGTAATTGCGATATGCAAGATATGTTTATTAAGTTTATTCCTAATTAAAATACCTTTCAATATCATTAGAATGCATTGCATTTTTATCATTTACATGTTTCTTTTTATCTAATATTAGGTATGATATTAAATAGATATTATGGGATGGAATTAAATAAAAGCAGCATTATGGGCAAAATCAATTCTAAATATTTTCTGTAACTAAAATAGCTCAATGTTTCTAAAGTAGACTAAGATTATAAGTCTTTTAAAATTAGACTAAGATTATAGTTTCTGAAATATCATCTTTCATCGATATCAATTCTTGGAAGCCAAAATGTGATGATATCTGAACAAATATGAAAGTTTATAAAATATTTAAGCTATATTTCATTATATATATATATATATATATATATATATATATATATATATATATATATATATATATATATATAGAAAATTTATACATTTTAACAAGATGTTTTTACATTGAAATTCTATAACTCAACATATTTTATAATAGTTATTAAAACGCATTATACTTCTACATAGTTTCAATATAGTTAAAAAAAAGTATTTTTTAACATAAAATAGGATTTAATTTTCATCAAATTTAGAATTTAAAATGCTTTTAAAAGCAAACCAATTTAATATACAAAACTATTTGAAATAGGGATATAAGTATATTTATAAAAAGTAAATAATAAAATGTAAAAAGTGGTCATCATGAATATAAATTTATCATTTCAGAAAAATAATAAATCTTAAGTAAAATTTAACATAATTTTATGATTATATTGAATGTATTTCACTTGTTCCTGAATAAAATTGCGAAATAAAAATAAAATAGAAACATTCTTTAATATTGAAATTGAAACATTTAATATAAGGTAAAACATCAATCAAATAATTCTACGTTAACATGAAGAATAAATTGATAGAATTACTTAACTATATATAAATTTAATATATGGGAATTTTCAATTTAATTTTTTAAATTGAAAATCATGAAACATTTCAATGGTAAACATTTAAATAATTGCAAATTATGAATAATCCATCAAAATCGAAATTTATTACATTAAAATTCTTAAAAAAATTATTGTTTACAAAAAATTATTTAAAAAGAAATTTATACTTTCTTATCTCTTGAATGAAAGTCCTTGTTTTAACAAAATACTTAATTTATCTTAAACAAGAATTAGAAAATTTAGATAGAAACGATATTTTGATAAATGTTAACTATGTTAGGTAGCGGTTGTTTAGAAAAGCATTTCGTATCGATGATCAAGAAAATGAAAAATCTAGTTATTAATTGAGGCAACACTTTTTAAAATTCAGTTGATACATTAATCAAAAGTTGCAGCAATTCGTCATGCATTCAATGTATTTAATTTTAAGAGTCTCATAAAGAGTTTTAATTTGATTGATGGTTATTGATTTGCTTTTTGACAGTTTTCATGTCATGACATTTTCCTATATTTCATTAACATTTTCATGCCGGTGACTAGTACAAGATTATTTATTCATTATTAACAAAACAATATAAGGAAAACGTGAATGCAAATTATGTGTAATAAATACATCATTATTCTTTGAAGTTTAATATAAATATGTCTTTAATAATATTAATTTTCTTATTCCCTGTTCTCATGAATCCATTTTCAACACACACCCACACCCACACCCACACACACACACACACATATATATATATATATATATATATATATATATATATATATATATATATATATATATATATATATATATATATATATATATATATATATATATATATATATATATATATATATGTGTGTGTGTGTGTGTGTTATTATATATATATATATATATATATATATATATATTAAATATTTGCATAAATTTTGCTCTATCAAGTTAAAAGGCGCTTAAGATGAGAGGTTGGAACACAATTTCTCTTTAAAATATGTATTCTCAAAAGTGATCAATCTGCCTTAAGTGATTTTGGTAACATTTCTGTAGAGATAAATATTAATGTAATGTATTTTAATATATGTTGTATTTCTGAATTAATTTGCATGCTTAAATATGAAATATGCTGGTAACCATGCACATGCATTTGCAAATACATATGCGTCCTTTAGTGAATTATTTAATAATGATTTTGATGTACCTAAAGCTAAATTCAATCAATCTCTTTTCTATTAGTTCATTATCTGCAGATGAGTGTGTTATAATATATCTACTGAGTTATTTAATGCCAAATTTATTCTGCTTCAAAAATCTGTTAAACTCTATTTATTTCATTGGCTGTGTATTTAAAAAGTAAAAATTTCAAACAGGTTTTGGATTAAAGTCATTTGATTTAAATGAACGTCATTGAAAATAAACATAAAAAAAATCCAATAAGATATCTTCTTTTAATGGAATACAAAATATGTGTATGATAAAACAGAAATAGCTAAGAAAAATTGAAATTACTCTCATGTCCACATAAATTAAGGATAATTCAGAAACACTCATAAACTGAACTCTAAAATAAAAATTTCCCATGAAGAATTATCACACACATCTTGATGATTAATATGCAAAATATAAGAACCCATTAGATATCACCGATAGTAAATCACAATGATGAGAGTGTGAGAGAGGGATGTATAAGGAATGGATGGAAACAAATAAAATTGTTCAGAAGCTTCTTAAAAGCCTTTCAGTGCAATAATCTCATAGATATGGCACAAAGGAATCATTTGGAAGATATTTTAAGTGGTAGAATTATCGACCTTCTGGAAAGTGAAAGTACCCAGCTAGAAGTATCCGAGGAACTTGGAATCACCCAGAGTGTCATCTCCAGACTTTGAAAACCGCTTCAAGATGATGGTAATGTGAGTAGAAATTACAGCACAGGTAGCCTCCGAGTTACAATGCCGAATGAGGTTCAGTATTTTGCAGTTACTGCCAAAAGAAGCAGACGGAGACCAGCTTCAGACCTGTCTCATCAGCTTTCTTCAGCTACCGGTAAGACAGTTTTAAGGCAGACCGGTTACAGAAGAGTTGGGAATGTTTTCCGACAAGTCCAGGTTTAGCTTTCAATATGATTCTCACTGAACTTTCATATGGAGAGAACTAGGTACCCGTTATCACCAAGAGAACACCATTAAACTACTCCGTCCCGGTGGTGCAAGATTGCTCGTTTAGGGAGGAGTTATTCTGGATTCCAGAACTTAGCTGCATGTTCAAAATGTAACCATGAAAGGCCACGTCTATCGGTATGTTATTCTGGAACAACATGTACGTTTGTTTCGTGGCATCATGGGTGCAGAATTTCTGTTTATGGATGACAACGCCCATCCTCACGGTGAAAATATCATAGACGAATGCCCTGAATAAAAGGATATCATCCATATTCACTGGCCAGCATACTCACCGTACTTTAATCCAATAGAGCATGTGTGTAACACGCATAGCCAACGAATTGCTGCCCATCAAACCCCTCACACATGTCTACTGGAACTTCGGAGAGCATTGCTTAAAGTGAGGTGTAATATTCCACAAAATCAGATCGATAATTTCATATACAGCATGCCTTGGCGTTGTACGGCCTATACTGCATCGTCTGGGGCATACTAAGTATTAACCTTCATAACAACCATGTTATATTTTTAATTTTTTCAAGATGTTATAAAATCAGAATAGTTTGTGAAAATATTTTAAACATAAGTGCGCAGAACACAAATGGCATTAAATAAATTTGAGAAGATAATTAAAATACAACAGTATACAGATTGAAAATCCGATGGCTAAAATATTGATACAAAGAACGGTTACAAAATAATTTCATATTTTTCCAAATAAGGTAAAGCAAATAAGAGAGAATTGCAATTAATCTAAATCCATTGACCAAGCAGTTTAGGAATCATACAGGGGGGTAGAAGAGCTTGCGGTTGTTACACCTGTGTTCATGATCAAGGCCTTTGAATTGCAAAAGATCACGTTCCAATTAGGTTCTTTCTTAACAGGAAAACCCCGTGTTTATTTCCCAATCATGCTTGGTACTCAGTTTTATTGACTCCTGAAGAGATGAAGAACTGAGTCGACCTTTCGCAACCAGAGAATACTTTATAAATGTCAAATATTATAAATATTAATAACAAATATTAAATAACATAAATAAATGAAAATTGTTACAAATTCTTAAAGTTTAGTTATTTGATGTGTAATAAATATAATTAAGTAACAAAAATGTTGTATTTGAAGTAATGGTACATTTGAAATCAAGAATACAAGGGAAAACATTATTCTTCAAATTGTACTTTCATAAAAAAATTTCCTGCATAGAACCAGTTAAAAATTAATTTCATACAAAATCTCGTTGTAGATTTCCATTGATGAGTCATAAGCAGCATGTAAATAAGTTATTGACAGTTTGCAATTTTGGAACATCTTAAATCTATGGTTTATTACAATTAAAATGTAAATTTGCTTATGTTAATATATATATAATAATAAATCTTTTTAGGAGCAATAATACAATCTTTAATTTTGTACATGACAAAGTTATGCACATGATAGCACATATCGTGAGTTATTTCTTATGCACATGACAGTTATTTCCTATTTGATGCATATAAATATTTTATTGATAATAATTTGCAAAAATCATTTACGTCCTTGCATTTATTTGAATATTTATTTCTTCCTTTCGAAAAAAGGCACCATATTTCACATCTTTCAAGTGATTAAATCTCTATTAAATATATAATTTCCTTTTTAAAATTACCAACTATAATTAGAACATTTTGTATAAGCAGAAATGAGGAAAACATTTATATTTCTTACATAGTCACTACTTTTAAATTAAGTTCGTTGATTAAAGGTTTCGCAGAAAAATTTGCAATATCATTTGATTAAGTTTCCATAAAAAAGAATTAAAAATTATTCGCTTAAATTTAAGTAAAATCAATATACACAATTTAAGAAAATTATTGTTTCATCTGAATACTTAAAATATTCGATTCATACAAATGGATAGCAAAAATTCACCAAATAAATTATTCCACAGCAATAATTTGGTAAATAGGAAAATATTATTTAAAATAATAATTAGTAACATGCATTTACTTAATTTGTGTATAATTAATGTATTATTCATTCTTTAATTTATAGAAAATGTCATATATTTACAAGACTACTTACGATTAATCCAAAAGGAAATTGTTTTCCGACTTTAAAAGAATATATATATATATATATGTATATATATATATATACATATATACATATATGTATATATATACATATATACATATATGTATATATATATATATATATATATATATATATATATATATATATATACATATATACATATATGTATATATATATATATATATATATATGTATATATATATATATGTATATATACATATATGTATATATACATATATGTATATATACATATATGTATATATATATATGTATATATACATATATGTATATATATATATATGTATATATATATATATATATATATATATATATATATATATATATATATATATATATATATATATATATATATATATATATATATATATATATATATATATATATATATATATATATATATATATATATATATACTTTTAAATTAAATAACTAAATGACAACATATATCCATTCAGACGGATAGCGCCTTATGCACTTATATTAAAAACAACTATTACTCTTCTACATCTAAATTTTTAACTATATACTATTTCGTTAATATTTACTCTAAACTTTGCGACTCAAAATAAATACAGTTATGGTAAGAAAGATTTGTCTCGATATAAACAGTTTCTTTATTTTGTATTAAAATGCATTATTATTTAAGTATTTAAATATTGCATATTGCCTTTTTTATTTCCTCTACTATGTAAAGTTTACTTACGTTCCAAAACAACATACAAAAAATGTAGCAACTGTAAAGTAAAAATATTAAAACATCTTGTGTTTATATATGAATAAAGATCAATATTTTTATTTAAAATTAATATTTTCCATAAACTTTTTCATTTAATGTAAATAAAAGAAACACAAAATATTTTTATAAGCCTCTCAATTAACTTGATTTAAGATGTATTCATTCTAGAATTTTTACTAATATTTTCAAATAAAATATAAAACAGAATAAGAGGACTTGAGAACATAAGCATAAATTCCCGTGATTTAAAAAGAAAACTTATAAAGAAAAATGTTTAAAGGAAAATATTATACGACTGACACCAAGAATTTAAAAATGCCAGCATTTATTTCCAAATACGGAATTTATCCTTAATCTCGCAACTTTAAACTGTCAAAAATGGTAAATACTTTGAGTTACGTTTGGTTTTGTTCTTGAATTTATCAGAATGAAAGTGAAATATTTATTTTATGCATAATGTATCAATTTATATTCAATCTCAAATGCTTAAATTCTATTAAATTAAAGTAACCGCAATGCACTAAAAACTAAGGTTTATATGTTTTAATGTAATATAGTGGATCTAGAAGTATTGTAAGCATTTTTCATTAATTTAATGAAATTTTTGATCATAATATTTGGTTAATAATATAATTTTATAAATTAAATACTCCCTTTTAGCTATAAATTTACAAAAATTTCTCAGATATTTATTAAGGGAATTCGTATTAATATGATTGAGAATATATGAATCAAAGTAGTTTTATCGATTGGGAATGAAATCTATGCATATAGTAACAGCTAAGAAATGAAGAAATGCTTTGTAAACGACTTTTAAAAAAATACTATTAATTTTTTGGTCCTCATCTCAGAGATTTTTTTCTTAGAAATGAGACTGGGTAGCTATTTAAAAAGCTATTATGAGAAAAAGTGTTTACAATATAAATTAAATAACGTTACTTTTTACAAGAAATTATCATTTTCAACGAAACTATTATTCTTTTTTTATGAAACATTTTGCAAATACAAAATTCGAGCATAATTTTCTGTAAAATTATATGAAATTTTTTCATACAGTATTATCGCACTTAGTAAATATAATTTTAAACCTTAAATCTATATAAAATAAAGATTCCTACATGAAAGTTAAACTGCTGCAATAAAATTTTATTACATGATATTGACATACTGAACCTACAAATAAAAGGTGTCAAATGTAATAATATAATATGTTTCTATTAATTATTATCACAGTAAATATATATATATATATATATATATATATATATATATATATATATATATATATATATATATATACTATATATATATATATATATATATATATATATATATATATATATATATATTTATATATATATATATAATATATATATATATATATATATATATATATATAATATATATATATATATATATATATATATATATATATATATATATATATATATATATATATATATATATATATATATATATATATATATATATATATATATATATATATATATATATACATATATAAATATATTTCAATTTAGAAATTTATATACTTGAATAGAAATTAATTTGTCTAAAATTCGATATTCTACATAAAGTATAAATATATTGTTCCAAGAAAGAACACAACGTCAAATTTTAGGTAAGTTTTTAATGCATGAAATACGGCTTCCGCTAATAATATTTTTAAATAATTTCAAGACATTTAATTATTTTCATCATAGAAATATCAATTAAATTGGTTGAATTCCTTTTCATGGGAAATAATATTTCTTTATACGATTGTTTTGGCTGAATAGCAGCATATCATAATTCTCGTCAACAGATTTGAAAACCTTAATTGCAAAGAATACATCATTTTTAATTAAAATAGGGCAATTTTGATATATTATACTCTAGAAGATAACTAGACGGTAGATCTAAAATTAAAAATAAAGATTTTAGGAAAATAAAGTTTAGAAATCATATTTCGTTTGAAAATTCAATTCTTTTACTTGTTTCTAAAAAGAAAGCATGAAAGCAACTCTCTTATTCTAAGCACATTTTATATTTATCATTATCACGGAAATGTGCTTAAAATACGTTAATATTTTTTTTTTTACTTTTCTGCATATTTCTCCAAGAGTGTCCTCACTATACCGTATAAGTTAATGCATCGAAATTTTCTGATTATATTTTTAAATATTCATTTAATTTAAATTTTAAGAACCTAACCAAACTACAAAACAAGTATATATTATTTTGGTTTTCTTGAGTTGAATGCAAATGAAATCATTTTATGTTAACAATATTTTTGTATATTATAATTGGAATCAATATCGTGATTAATGATATACTTCGTCTCACTTTAGAATTTCTTACATAAGATAGTCTCCTATGCGGATATCTAAATTGGTTTTTATGCAAATATCTTTGAATATGAGTAGAATTATGTTACTTTACATATGGGATTTCAATAGCTAGTCAGGGAAATATGATAAGGCTGGTACTAATTACAAGTAAATATAGTCATTACTCTCTCAAGAAGCTGTCTTGAGCTCTTTATTATTTAATATTTATGTTTATGATCACCTTGGAGAGTGACTCTTGAATCAGAATGAATCTAATTTCTTTTGACTTGGTAATACGGGCTGTGTAAGGAAAAAAAACCTTGGATCCGCTAAATACAACAGTGAATAGAATCCGCGAGAAATTAAGTATCTGGTTTTCTAATAAGGTCATGTCTGACAGTCTAGTCTAGTAATTGTGTGATTCTGCCAGTACGCATTGGGCTTTCAGGATTTAAGTGTTAGGGGCTATTTCTGATTTTTCTAGGAGTGATTATATAGAATTTTTCTACCTTTCTACGGACGATGTCTGCAGGCTTTTAACTTTAGTGTTTTACCTTATCTTATATGTAAGCAATATAAAATTTTTGAAGCTAACCATTTTGACTAATGCCTTGTAATTGTGTTTTTAATATACACTGATCAGAGGTTTTGGAATATCAGAGATCTAAGGACATCGTAGCAAATTTTCTAAGCCTTGCAAAATAAAAATATTATGTAAAAAACTTAAAGAGTATGCTATCGTTTCAGCAAATTTTGTGACATGATTATTTTTGTTATTATTTTGAGTAAAATATATTATTTATTCACATTTGATGTTTCAAAAAAAGTATTGCTTATATTTGATAAAAAATTAATGAACTAAATATATTTAAAAACTATATACTAATGAATTAAATATTCAGAAAAAAATTTAAAAAAACAGATTCTTGATATCATAAAATAATTATATGATTTAAATTATTAAGTCTATTTAGGACATTATATAAGTAATTATTAAATAAATAAAAGATGTAGTTTAATGATATATGAAAATTATGATAAGTAAATTAAGAATAATGTGATTATGCAATTGACAATTTTAAGCATATACTTTACTTAGATCATAAATATTTTATTTAATGAATATCTGACTGCTATTTAAATTAATAAATCCAAAAATATAACTGTGTCATAAAATTTATTTTAAATATTTTATAACTAATTTCTTTCGATAATTTATTTACCTTACAAGAACATTTGTGTAATAATCTTGCATTACTACTTCATTATATTTTGTAAAATACTTTATATATTTTTTAGTTAAATGGTTAGAGTTTTTTAATAATTTTAAATGTAAATCAATTATTAGAAATGTGTTGTATTAAATGATAACGGAATGAATTCAAATTTATTTTTTGTCATAAGATTGATTTAAAATTAATCATTTAATGTGAATAAATTTTAATAATAGTATTTTCCATTTCATCATAGGTTGGCGCATTTCACTGTATTAAAATGTCAACATTCATTAATGAAAAAGTAATTAAAGATATTTTTCTGCTTAGGGACACGATGAAAATCATTTTTGATAAATTAATTTATTTCCTATAATTGAGTAATGAGTATTTGTCAAAAGATGTAAACTTTGGGAAAAATTATAAATATAACGAATCATTTTCAACGAAACAGATAATGTTCGCTCACTATCTCGTTAAATGAAAAATTATCTATTTTTGAGTCTAATGATTTACAGCCCTAGAGCCTCTTAAAATTATTAATTATAAATAGTTTTGTGAAGTTGTTTTATTTATTGTAGTCATTTTTAGTGAAATATCTTGTTTTTATATTTAAATAGGCTACTTTATTTACGTTAGAGCTAAATGTATATGCTAGTAGTTATAAATATTTATATCTGAAATTTTAATTATGAATCAATTAAATTTTTCTCATTTAGTTCATAGGGAAATGATGCATAATATACTTATTATTTATACTTCTAATGATGTTTTACTGGCAAACTACACCATTTTAAAAGCAACTGTAAATTAACTATGTATGTAATGTATACATACAATTTTATGACAGATGAAAACTGAAGAAAGAAAATTTCTTCGTTTTGAGATTTTCCGCAAATCTATTAATTTCGTGTGTGTGCCAAGATTACTTTAAATAAACATCACCATGTCTCAGAGAGAGAACTCCTGTGATTAGATGATGGACGTGGATACCAGCAAACCTCCTTATACCAAATTTAATGGAGATTTATCAGCTCAAAGTAGAAGGTTCAAGATTCCATTCCAATCTGTGCAGTCAAAAGGAGTCAGATTTTGGGTGTATGGTTTTTGATTGTGCATATATTGGTGTAAATGAGTGAGAGTTTTCCATATTTTTTTCTTTTGAACTTTGAAACCTTCCATTTGCAAGCAATTCCCCCATTCATCCCAAAATATTATATGAATTAGATATCTAAATCTCTTAAAATAAGTTTCAACTTTCAAGGTGTCTTCTCCAACACATCACTATTCCTTAGACGTATAATTAATACTATATTTTAAGGAACTTTCTGTTTTCATTATTTTTAATAACTGATACAAAAAGCAGCATCGTCTCTTACTTAAACTTGAAACTTTTAAAATTTATAGAAATATTAAAACTTAGTATAATTTACTAATCATTATGAAATACTTTTCCTAATATAATAATTTTAAAAATATTTCTTGCAATATATAATCCCTATACGCATCAACATTATACTTTTTAGATTTTGATACGCACAAATGTTACAGAAATATATTTTAATACTCCGTTTTACCCCTAGATCAAATCCAGACTTAAAAAAATAATGTAAATAATCCAAAATGAAAATTAAGTAACTATGCATCTGTAAGATCCAAGGGAGAAATTTCCTCGTTATTATGAAAAACGAAATGGTAATCTAAATTAGTTTTCATTCTTTTGATATCATTCAAACTAGACTAAGACTGTTTTAAAAATTTCTCGCAAGTTTTTAATTTACATTAATATAAATGGCCGTAAAAATACAATAAAATTCGAATTTCTAATATGTTTCAAATTTTGCCCTGACACTCAAATATATTACCAAGAAAAAAAAGCATAAAAATATAAAAAAAATATAATAATAATTCATATACAATAAATAGTGGTTTGTATTTCTTAAGTAATTATTTAAATTTAGTTAATTGACTATACAGACTGGAAGCCTATTGAAATCTATGAAAAAAAATTAAAACTGTTCAATTAATGAATTATCAGTTTAAATTTAATTGATAAATGTACATTTGTAATAATTTACGTTACTTCTAAGTAATAAAGGATTTTTTCTGATAAAAAAGTAATTTGCTTGTTTATTATATAATGACTTTAATAATGACTTTTATATAATGACTTTATTATATAATGACTTGAATAAAATACAATTTCGAATAATTTTTAAGGTTTTAGAAATGTTTAATAAAACATAATTAGGCATATTCTTTATTATTCCATCATCGAAAATTTGTAGAAATGTTCCCAAAACTGCTATTTTAAACTTATATTTGCTACACAACTTTCTAATTATTGATAAGTTTAACAAATGTATTGCAAGGACAAAAATCTTTTAAAAATGGTAATCTCATATAGTAAAAGTACTGTATGGTAAAATTATAATTTCTATCATTTGAAGAACTAATTAATTTTAACGTGTACTGTTGCCTAAATGCAAAATAAATTCATTTATTTGTATAATAGTATTTTTACAGATACTAAAAATTCAGAGATAGTAATTACCAGCGAGAAAACTTATATTTTACTACCAAAAGGCAATTGAAAGTTGGTTGAAATGTGTTTTCCAGATTTGGAAGTGGTAAAAGGAGAGAAAAATGTTTTTGTTCAAATGACATTCTCATCCAAACCATTTTGCCTTTTATTGATAATGGTCTAATATTTCACAATTGTATTATCACATTTATGGTGCACATTATTTATTTCTCCATTTCTGTTTTGCTATATGATGGAAAATATGTATTGTGGGAATTATGATAGTAAAAGCTGTTTTGTTTAAGTTTTAAGTAAGTTTTAATTGATTATTTTTGTTTAAAAATAATCAGATAACTTACTTACAATTCCTACACAAATGAATTTGGCACAAAGGAAAATGATGTTGATGATCTTAAAGGGAAGTAAATCATTAAATAAACATATAAATAAAATAATTTACATAAGTCGCATTATCTTGAAACATTTCTATATAATAATTATGTTTAATAGCCTATTTTAAATAATATAAAATGAACTCTTAAAATTATCTTATGCTTAATGATGAATAAAATAAATAAAGGGTTGTTAGTTTATGAAACAAATAGTTCAAAACTGTTTCTTGTAAAGCAAAATGAAATCAATTTAATTCTTTGTAATATATCACCTGCGTTCATTATACTCTTCATCCGCATAATATTTCAAAATATTCAACGTAAAATTAATATCAATTAATGTTTCAACAATTAACGTTAAAAAACAATCAATTAATGTTTCAAAAAAGCAAAAAATTGAACCGTAACATTTACTTTCTTTCATAAAATACTTTTCGTTTCGTTTAGATTTATTTTAAGCTAATAATAGCAAAAAATATTATAAATTATAAAAATACAATGTTGTTAGAGAAATGATACATTCATAGTTTTATCACAAGAATAAAATTTTTATAATATTATGCTTTAGAATTATAACAAATTTCAAAAACATTTTTTTTAAATGTTGGAAAAATTCAGATATATAATTTATATATCATTTGATATTTTAAAACCATATTTCATACTACTACTAATAGCTTAGTAACTTAAAAATATATCTATTTAAAATATATTTGTTAGATAAAGTTTTGATCTTATTAAACAGGTTTCGAAAATCAACTATAAATACCAAATATATAGGTTTGTGTTTTTTTATATAAATGTTTTGATTTTGCTATTATTTTACATTTCTATTGTTAATTCTGGAATTAAAAATTATTTTGTAATTAGATTAAAATAAATTTAGGAAAAATTGAAAGCACAGTATTAAATATCAATGTATACAACTTTTTTAAAAGAAACGCTTCATATAAATCAACTTTTCTAATTTAGTTATCAATTTTGAATCATAAATTACTTATTAATTAATATATAAGATAAATTATCATATGTATTTCAAAAACTGCAGCTATTAAAGGAATATATTTTGAATCCCCTTTTCAAAGCAAGTTATTATTAAAATGAAACAAGATCTATATGTACGGAATAATTATATAAAATATAAGACTTATTAAAATTTTCTTTTTGTTTTAACAGATTAACTTATATTGGAATTATAAAAAAAATTAATTATTTTTCTTTTAGAAAATAAAGTTTACTTTTCTGATTCCATCCAGAAATTTACTTTTACGTAAATATAATTAAATTAACAATAGCGATTTCACTAATTTAAACAGTAAGATTAAATTACTAAAAAATAAATGCCTGACAAGTGTACTTAATAATCTTCACAACACACGTGAAATGGGAGGTTATTTACCCATAAACTTCATTATTTGTCACAGTAAAATCAAAAATTATGTTTTAAAAATAATTGAAAGCATGCAATTCACTCTACTTTTAATGAGGCATACTATTAAATATACACTTCTTTACTTCCTTTTATTTATAAAGATAAATTTTATATATATATATATATATATATATATATATATATATATATATATATATATATATATATATATATATATGATTAATAAGAACTTATTTATAACTCTATAAATATAATTATTGATAATCAATTAGATTACTTTCAAAATTACATTATAAAACTTTAACTATATAAATTAAAAATTGTATTATATTTAATGTAGTCACTAAAACATTAAGAATATATGATTATTATTATTCATCGTTTCAGAGAGAGAGGTATAACAAAAGTGTTTTATTCCTTTTAGGGTCATAACCCTTTTTATAAAATAATTTGTTTATGTAACGTAAAGTGCATTCTTAAAATCTGAATTTATTAAAAGTGATAGATTACTTTTAAGAAAGATTTAGACAATCATATCAAGTAATATATTTAGCTTTAAGACTATTGCGCATTAGCAATTAAATATTAATCAAGCAATAATTTGTGAATACTAATTAAAATTGTATTCGTGTCTATCAGCTTTAATTCAGTTAAAATCAAATCCTACTATCAATAGAAAGGTAATTGTAATTAATTATTAAAATAGAACAGATAGATAGTATTTAAATATATTACTAAATACACACAAAAAATTTTACTAAAATTAGATTAAAATCCTTCCTAAAATGTATTTTTCCTTTCCTTAAGAAACTTTATACTTGAGTAAATAAATTTATTATAAGAGTTTAAATTTGAGTATTTCATATAATTCAGAACGTAAAACACTACGCTGACATATATGTGCCCTTAATTGCTTTTACTTAAGTAGTGAGAGCACTTTAAGTTAAGAGCGATGTTTTGATAAATGTTAAATGAACAGGAATACCAAAAGCGAGAAAGACTTTTCGTCTCAATGTCTTTAGAAAGAATTATCATCTTAATTGAGACAGCTCACACAGAAATTCAGTCAAAGAATTATTTCGAGTTTTAAGTAAGTTATATTGAACATTTTGCATTCAGACGACTCTCATTAGGGGTTTAGTTTGACCAATTGTTAATGACATTACTTTTCTCCACCATTCAAGTGGGGAAAATTGTGCCTTTCTCATTAATATACATAGTTTAATATTTCTCTAATAAAGAGAGAAAGCTTTAAGAACTCATTAGAGAAGGAAATAAAATAAGTAAAGAAACATCATTAAATAAGGGATGAATAATTTTAAAGATTATCATTATTTTCCTTGACAGTTAAGTAATGGGCCATGAAACATTTCCTGCATGTCATTTCTAAAGATACATGAAAGATGAAAGAGCTTAGAAATAATTTAAAGAGTACCTTGCATGACATTTGAAAAAAGGTTTAAAACATAGTAATAAAATAAAGAAATATACATTTATTACTAATTCAATTATTTGTAATTTAATTAACAAGTTCAGTATTTTTTAATATTTATTTATAATTGTATTGATTATAATTTTATCAGCATTGTGCTATTTGCGTATTTTTGATTTGATATAAATAACAAACAATGTAACATAATTAATTCAATTGTTAAATTACATTTCTATTTAAAATTTTACACATGAAAAACTGAAACTATAGTTATAAAATGACAAAAATTAAGTTATAAATTTACCTCTTGAAAAGTGGTTATTAAGAAGTTTCAAGGTTTTCTTTTATACATGCTACAATATAAGTGAAATCACTTTTTACTGATAGATTTTATAACAGCCCTTAGATAGACTCCTACATCTGGAAGCAAATCCTCTGTACGCGCGCACACACACACAAAATCTGATATAACTAGTAACAATTTAAATATACAATTGATTACTTCTACTCAGTTTACTATTGAAATCATATTAATTCAACTTTTTGTTCAATTTAATTCACAATATTGCAATTATTTATAGTAAAATAGGATCTATTATATGTGTCACTTTTAATAAATAAATAAACATTTACTTGTTTATAAAGATGATGATTAATCATATTTTATTCAAATGAAAGTATCACTCAGTCAAAATAGGATTACTAATAAGATTATGACATTTGCTTGGAATAGTATATCAATCCCGAAAGATTTTATATCCTACAACTGTCCAATATGGTAATTGTAGTTCTTGATTTCAAGTAAATTGTAGATATATTTTATATTCGGCATACCTTAATTACATCTTTGAATTCATAAACTTAATTTTTTTTTAATTTTTTTACTATAAACATTTTAAGAAATTATATGCATAAAATAGTAACATAAAACACAGTAATTATCTACAATAAATTTTAATGAGTAATTATTATATACAAAAGTATCATAATTTATCAGAAAATATTTAAATAACTAAAAATTCAGATTAAAATAATTCATAACTCATATTATTTTCTAAGTACCAATCAAATACCAATTAATTTCATATGTGTTGTAATAAATAATTTATAATTATTTTAAGACAAGAAATAAGTACATATATACAGCATTTTTCATATTATTCCGTCATTAATATACTATCACATAATAATTTTCAATTATTTTGTCCAATATATCACTTTTGATAAAATATTCAAAAAGTGACTGCCAAAAAAAGCTTAACAAATTAGCCGAAACATCAGCGATGGCCTCTTAAGCAATTGTTTTTTATCTATCACTGACGAATATTCTAAATTCTTTTTTAAATGCTTAAATTTCTCAGTGATTTCTGATTCCCCACTTTGAAGGGATAAAAAAGTCTAGTCTTTTGAAGTCTTATTAAATTATCTAAATATTTTTTTTACATTCTTAATAAGGTAATAAATATGAAAAATAGGGTCTTTTCTAATAAATAACTAAATTATTTTTACCAGAAAATATACATATTATATATATATATATATATGTATATATATATATATATATATATATATATATATATATATATATATATATATATATATATATATATATATATATATATATATATATATATGTATATATATATATATATATATATATATATATATATATATATATATATATATATATATATATATATATATATATATATATATATATATATATATATATATATATATATATATATATATATATATATATATATATATATATATATATATATATATATATATATATATATATATATATATATATATAAATCTTGTTTATATTTTAAATATAATACCACATTGTCATTTCTCCAAATTGAAATCTAAATACAAAATAAGGTGTATAATAACTAAGAATTAAAAAACGTTTCATGAAATATCAGCTTATAACTTTCAAAGCTGTGAGACTTTATGTGAAGAAAAATCCTAGATGTTTATCGTAATTAACATATTTAAATAAATAATATCTAAATCAGGTTAAAATTTTGAAAATTGTTATAAAGATAAAGATTTTTTTGAGATAAAATTGGAAAAGTAATTCAAATTTTATTACGTGTTCCTAAAAAAAATATTTTTAAATTCTAAAATTGCTTGGTTTACATAAATTATGCAAATTTGTTTTTTGTTCAAATGATTTAAATTTATCTGATTAATAAATAGAAAAAGTTACAAAATCTCTCATTAATTGAAAACAAAAAAGCTTTCTTCATGATTAAAATGACCTTTTACATCTTGGTAAACTTTGAAATAAGTATTAGAAACAGGAATTTGTATATTAGTGAAATTTTATAATTTTTTTCTATTATAGAATATTATATACCAAGAATTTTTATTTATTTTTTTGCATTTGAAATTCCTTAAAATATAATAATTTTAATTGATAATTTCTTTTTTTTACAAATAACGCACTTATATACAAAATTATTTAAGCATTTAAAAATTTAAGAACTTTGACAAAATTTATCCGTTTACTTTCTTTAATATCAATTACTTATTTATTCATACACCCTTTAAGGAATGATATGTAAAAACAGGGTATTTTCAAATTAAATTAAATTTGTTTGAAATATATTTTTACCAATTCGTTATGTGATGCATATATTTTCCATTTTAGCTTCCTTTAAAATTTAGACTTAATGCGTCTTGTATTCTTACATAGAAATAAAATTCAACTAATTATATGTAATATGAAAAAGTATTCTGACGAATGCATGTAGAGTTTCCCTGTAGACATTCTCCCAAGTACTGACTATACGTATTGATACCTGGCTTCCTTAAATTTAGTTAAAAATTAAAACTTAATTATTTACATCCTAGGATTAAGAATTTAATTGTTGACCATCTTAGGTATTAAACTTTGAAAACATACCCTTGCACATTTTCTTTATTATCAACAACGATAAATTATTTTAAAATTAGGACAAATATTCTTGGATTTGATAAACCGCATGCATTAAAAATACTAGCTTTCACATGTGTGTCATCAGAGAGTCATCGTCCTCTGACTTCGGTGAATAGACAAGAATGCAATTTTATCATGATATGCATATAGATAAACAGTTTTAAGATGGCTTATATTAATACTTATCGACACACTTTGTGTAAAATATCTGGGAGTTAAATTATTGGCATTATCAAATACTTATCAATAAACTTCATTACAAGTGTTTCATTAAATGAAGACTTTCTGAAAAAAACATTTACATAAAATTGCTCACGATTCAGTAATGAGAAAGGATAACTCAATAAGGGATGCTGTAAATTCAATTGGGCAAATATACAAATCTCTGTATCCTTATACATAGATGCAATTTATTTAATTTTATCCACGTCTCATAACATATAAAGAACACCTATTTGTTGTCAATCACTGCATAATTATTGTTTTTATTAAAGATTTCTAATTGGTAATTACATAACCATGTGTGTTCACTTTCATAGAAGAGCAAGAGCTTCCCTAATCAATGAGGAATTCAGTTTCCTGCAGTCGAACTTAACACCTGTTGTGAAAAGAAAACTGTACATATGGAGATGGAGCCATTGACAGAATTTACTCTTTGATATATTATTGATATTCTTTTGCTATTGAATTGCTTTAGTTAGCTGAAAACTCCACCAAAGGCAACAAATAAACCAAGATCTCTCACAATAATCTTCAACTTACCAACCGTAACTACAGAAAATTAAATAAATTTCTTCCTGAAGAATAGTGCTTTTAGGGAAAGGGGCGCATATTTGATTCCCTGAAGTATTGAATAATAAGAGATAAGAGCTGCACTTCTGCATTTACTTAACTTAGAGTGGGTAATTTTGTATTTTTTATATTTCTCAACTTGTGGAATGTGAATGACATCCACAGTAATTATGAAATAATATTTATGTATTCCATTTTGAAATGTTTTACAACAGTCTAGGCAGTTAAGCTACTCATTTACGAGTTATAAGGTTCTTCTCTAGAGTCATCTTTGCAGAAGATGAATAATTCTTCTCAATGACTTGACAATTGATTTAAAACTAGATGAATGATTTAAAATTTGAAGATAACTTGAAACTTTTTTCAGGAGTCATCACTGCTCAAACAATCCAGCTGATCACGAACTCTTAAAAAACTCATAATTTGACCTTCCTAACTATAATAAAAATCCATTTACTTACTTAATCAGTTATAAGACTTGAACGGACAATTTGAAACATATAGAATTTTTCCTAAATCTGACTTTAAAACTTTCTGATGTTAATGATATAGTTGATCAAACTATATATCTTTCTATGAAATTGGTGACAGTGTGTGGAAGAAATACACTTATTATAAACTAAAATTTTTCCAAAGTATATATGAACAACATCAAAATGAAATTATGTTATTAAAATCATAATACACTTATATCCATAAATTAAGGATAATTCAGAATTACAAAGAAATTGTACTCTAAAATCAAAATTTCACATGCAGAACTATCTTATACATCTTGAAACAAAATATGCAAATTACAAGAAGTCAATAGATGGTGCTGATAATACGTCACAAAGACGACACCGTGACAAAGGCAGACGTGTACAGACGCTTAGGGCACATTGGTCTATATGGTCACAGGTCTGTCAAATGTGTTCCACTTACCGCAACGCACTGAAACCTGTGGTTAGGCTGTAGTAGAGAGCATGCATTACGGACACCGAAACAGTGGTCTTGTGTGATTTTCTGCAACGAGTCCAGGCTTAATTCTCTATCTGATTCTCACCGGACTTTGGTATGGAGAGGATCAGGTAACCTATACCATCAAGAAAACACCATTGAATGACACCGTTACGGTGGTGTGGGATTGCTCGTTTGGGAAGAAATTATTCTGAGTTCCAACACATTCCTGCATGTTCAGAATGTAATCATGACAGGCCACATCTAAAGGGATATCATTCTGAAAAAACATGTACGTGTTTTGGGGCACCTTGAGTACAAAATTTCTGTTTATGGATGACAACCCCCGCCCTCAACGTAAAAACATCGTAGACGAAAACCTTCAATCGCATACTCATCAACTTGAATCCAATACAGAATGCGTGAAACATGCTTGGACGACGAATTGCAGCCCATCAACCCTTTCCCACATGTCTACTGGAAATTTGGAGAGCATTGCTTGATTAGTGGTGACAGACTGATAATTTGTTACTCAGCAAACCTACGCGTTGTACGGCCGATATTTTCTGGGGGTATTGTACTATGTATAAACCTTTATATCAACCATGTTATATTGGTTTTTGTAAATATGTTCTTTTTTGAAATTTGCTCCAAGGAGTAAAAACATAATTGTCTGTAATGATGTCTAATATATAGCATTTTTTGCTCTTTAACATTTGTTTAATAAATCGACTTTACAAATAAGTCACAGTTGTTTTACTTCTGTCTCTTTCTTTGCCTGAACTTACATTATCTTTAATTTAAGGACACGAGTGTCTATTAATAAGTAAGGTAGCCAATATTTTTTGAGAAAGTTCTATTTAAAAACCCACTGTGAAATTCGTTATAGTATATTACACATGATTTTTGTTACTAGTAAAAAACTTTGAATTGAGGATTTTTGAAATTATAATTCTAAAACATTCCAAATGATACAGATTTTTGCTTTCATTTACTAAAATTCAATAATATCTTGCTTCTAGTATTAAAAAATAATGCAAACTGACATATGTGTCTTAATTCTTAATTAATATTAAAGGCAATTAATAAATATGTAAAGAAATACAGGAAAGAAATTTTTTATACCGAATATTTTTCAAATTGAGAGAAAAAGATGTTTAAATATATTTTTTAATCTTGCAATTTACTTTTTCAAAGTAGAATATTATTTTTTCTTTAAGTTATCCTTCAAAGAAATGGAAAGTGTAATATTTTAAAAGAAGTTACGCATGGTGAATATTTTGAAGAATTTTAAGTGTAATTGTATATTTCTTTGCATTAAAATAACACACAGTAATAAGTAAGGAATTCTGAGAATATTCCAGGTCATTATCTTTAAATTAAATTTATTTTAAAGATGCAGTTTAAAGATTAGAAATATATCCTTAAAGATTAAAAAATATTACTAATTGATCCTTAAATAATAGTTCAGATTCTTTATCCAATGTTTATAGCAAATAATCATTTTTCTAATTTTTAAATGCTATTTTTATTTCTGTGATCTCTAATTTAATATATCAAAAGGATGAGTATATATTTCCAAATATAAATACTTACTTACGCTACAACAATAATAAACATGAAATTGATTTTTTTCAATATTATATTCGAAAAATAGCTGTGCATTTTACATAAATTGTAGTACTTACAATAACCATGATCGATATAAGGAATTTTTCCTTTATATAATATTAGCGATAACAATTTTTAACTATTTTTTACACTAAATATTTATTTTTTAATTACCTCGTTCTTCTTTATATAATTTCTTGAAAACAATGATTTAAATATAAAAATTATTCATTATCTCTTACATTGTATTTTTCCACACACTTCTTTCTAGCTATTTCGCTTAACAATTTACACTAAATTAAGTATCATAATATTAACACAACACAAAAAATACGAATATATTTTAGAGAAAAAATAAATGCAATCATAGGAAAATGAAAGAATTCTCCGAACAAATCACATCCGCTATTTCAAAAATATAAAATTTCTCTCTTGTAGCGTGAAATATAATCTCCATTCGATAACATGAAAACTAAAAATATGTATTTTCTGCTGCATTTTTTGGACACTAAAGTCAAACAGGATGAAAATTGTAAACTGAAACTTTCATTTTTAAAAGCAAAACACATAAATTTACATTGTGAATGAAATACGGTACATTTTATTGATTAAAGGAAACAAGAGCAATACATTTTCTTTGCGTTAGAAAATATTTATGAAAAGTGTTATAATAAGATGTTGAAAAAGTAGTCAATTGCAATGAATTGTTTATCTTTCGATATTCAGCAAACGCATTTTTTTGACACTTTGGGTATGAAATCCAAAAGAAATTCACTATAATTGGATTGTCCGGATCAATTTAATCTTCAATGTTATTTTAACTTAATATGAAATATTAAAATTCATTCGTGAAAAATCCATATAGGAAGTCAAATAATTTGTAAGTCGTACAAATGCGACACGGAATTTCAATTTCTTAATAAAAATTAGAAACTTTATTTCGAAGCCATATTTATGTGCTGGAAATGCCAATGAGAAATATGGTACCCGATGAAAAATGATGGTTAATATCATGTTTTTGGAATTGCAAATTACCATTTTTGACTCCTGTCATTAGATAAATGAAAAATTGTAGATCTGATTTGTGTTTACTGCTATAATATATAATGGATACGTGCCGGATAATTTTCCATTTTCCTCCTTTGTGATCATTTTCTCTTGATTTCCTCTCAGGCAAATATTAATCCTATATGCCTTGCCAAGTTTACCAATGTAAGATTTATTATAACTTAGAATTAGGACGATACATTTCAGAGTAAATTGTTTTGGTCTATATCCCAGCTTTATAACAACCAGGAATAAATATAACTCATCTTCGTCCTACTACACGTATGTTTCGAAGCTGTACACATTTTTACTGCGGAGATACATGGATTAAATCAACAATAAATGAAATTTCCAATCGACAACATATACTAAGTAATGCTTGATATTTGTTGTCAAAAACGATTGCTTAGAAGCTACTGTAATTGTTCTTTTCAAATATTATTGGAAGAAAGTTAAGAAGTATAACTGTAAGAGCTCTTTTCAAGCATCACTAGAAACGAAATTTTACAGAGAGTAGCTTCCAGCTATAATGCACTCATGAGTCATATCAAACAGTAACATGAATAATTTCTTTCACTTTGAATAAAGTCATAAGTCATATCAAACGCACTTTAATGTGTAACATTTCTTTCATGTTAAATTCCAGAGATTCAATCCCCAGATACAGCTCAACAACTGAAAATATACGGTACATTTCTGCTTGCATGTTTGTGGTTGATTGGCAATTTTTAGATTTCTTCCATGATGGTATTAAATACAATGCACTCTCTTTGAAAATATTTCCAGGAGAGTAATTTACCAGTGAAAGTTTAAATGACTTTTAAAATTCTCAGTTGTTAAATTTTTCATTTATTAGTGTCCATGATTATATTAAGAATAATAAATGCCTAAACATAAATTTGATTCCAAAATATTTATTACTGTCTTAAAATTACTTTTAATGAAATCGTAAAAAATAGTTCATTACTAAATCATAATGAGTATTAAAATAACCATTACGTACGGTGATATCTTAAGAAATGCATCGCATAGCATATTCATTAAAGAATGAAAAAATAGATGTTTTTTCACGTATAAAATTATAGTGTACTCTAATAATGTGATTTCGAGGTTATATCCTTAAAGGAAGTAACGGTAAAAATATAAAATTAATGATATTTGGTGACCATGAAATGAGATATACAAGACTAAAAAATTTGGTCTTAGATAAATAGTTCTGAAGCATCCTCTATTTTTATTTTATAATGTCAGACTTGAATAGCAGCCGCTATTCAAGGCTGACATTAAATAATGAATAATTCTATAGGACAGTCGTTATTATTAGACGCCTTCCTTATTACATTTGTAATGTTGTACATAGAACATCGACTCTTTTTTAAGACTTGCTTAAACAGATCATTGGTACATATTGTTGAGATGCTTCCTGAAAGAGTAGTGACAAATGATGGTATGGAAGACCACCAAAATGTACCCCGTAGAATGTAAAAAAAAACAAACTTACAGACAAATTTGCAGATTAGTTATGATACAAATTCTGCCGATTTGTGTGTTAGTGCAATTGGAAAAAAGGAAACTTTTATTTTACATTCAAATTATTATGCTCATCCAATTGTAATTTCACTGGGGTAAAATTTAAAAGAAATTCAAAAAAGGTAGTCAAAAAGGGAAAATATTTGAACAAGACAAATTTCACCTTGGTAAAATTTCAATATCCTGTAACGAATTTCCATGTTTCCTTATATGATAAACATATTACGTCCCATACTCTGTTTGTATCTTCTCCAATCTGTGTTCTTTACAATTTCTTCAAGGGTGTCAAATAATTTTTCAGTGCTGCTATACTAGTACTTTCATGGTTTTGAATTAATCAATTAAGTTTGTTAACTCGTGTTTATTTGTTATAGAGACCCCGAAATTCCCGTAGGTGAGCATTAAAATTCTAATTCCATTCATTATTAAATTTTATGAACTAGTTTTATCCAACGGTAATAAATTGTTCCATGTGCTTGATTTGAGTTCTCAAAGCTTTCATTTTTATCAATTTAACAATTACATGAAAATATATTACACAAATGTATTAATTTTACTTGGTATTTTTAATGTAGAAACTTTAAAGATAAAATTAAGAACAAATTGTTTAAAAATTTAAAACTTAGTAAATTAAGGAATAATTCTACCTATTTTATTTGCAATTCTTATTATGAATTATTTGCTTATCTACAATATAATACAATTTAATAATAATTTTTTTTAAATAGAATAAAATTTCAAAAAAAAAGTAAAGTTGAAATAGAATATTATCTCCATATATGTCTCTCCTTGAATTTCCTTAATACTTAGAATCATTTGAAATCCAGAACAACATGAGCAACATTCATGGTTAGCTTTTTAAAATAAATATTCATGTGTGCTGTTTATTTATTAAGCTGATTTGCAGAATTTTCTAAAAGATGAGATTATCTTCTGAATAAAATACAAATTATAATGAGATTCTGCATGTACCATAAAGATTTAATCAATGATATTCGCTGTGTCTACCAATAAGTGCAGTAAAAACTTACAATAGGATCTTCAGCAACATACAAAAGGGACATTTATTAAAATTTCTTCAATATATTCGTCGATGATATCCACCTTGAAAATGTTTACGATCAAATCTTCCATTACATTTTATTATTGTCAATTTAATTTTTTCAATTGCAAAAGCTTTTAAAAATAATTTAATACTTTAAGACATTTCCAATTTTATACAACACATCAGAATTTTCAATTTTATAAATTACTTAACATTAATATTGATTTAATAATGCTTTGGTGCATTTGCTGAAAATAATTTTTCGTCAATATTGGTATATTTAGCAAATAAATATCTTTTCCGTGTATACAGTTTTAATCCAAAATAGTTATAATTTAAAAAGTCTAATATTTAAAATTATTTAACAAAAAATATTAAATAAAATTAAATTGATGGATATAAAAAAATACAAATACTTTCCAGTATATCAAACAATTTTTTACCTTACTATCATTTGAAATCTAACCATGTTATTTCTTATTTTATTAATTTTTAATTTTTGTACCCAGTTAAGACGTACAATTAGTTAGTTTTAAACAAATTTTAATTAAATTTATCTAGGTGAATTTTTAAATAAAAAAGCTCAGTTGTCTTTAATATTTTCAGTGTTATATAAATGCTCATATTTAACACTTAGTTTTATTATTCTAGAAACACACTCTGCTTTTAAAAAATATTGTATTCACTTATTATCACTAAGGCATTTTTTACATAAACAAATTTCATCAATTATAATTTCTAGGGAATATAAAATTTAATATTCATTCATTTATAAGAATTTTTACTCTTATGACCATGATATTGTGAAATCCCTCAAAAATTAGATGAGAAATCTACCAAAATGTTACACTTGCTTCTTAATTTAAGTATTTTCCTTATCTAGCGTAAAAGTATAAAGGCAATTCTCTACATAACATCAATCAATGCAAATTAAATTAACTGTCACAATTTCAGCAATACTTGGAATATGTTTATTTAAGGGAATAATTTATTCTTAGAACTTCCAACTTGCTTTATAATTAGTTGATGGATTTCTGTATTTCTAAGAGCTTTTAAGGAAAGTACTATAGATGTACATTTTATTAATCACTTTTAGGAATAAGTTGCTTGTGAATTTCCAATTTATTGGCAAATGGCAAATGAATGTGTCACCTAACTTTTAAGCATTTTAGAAGCAAACTGTCGTATAAATTAGATTAAATATGTTTCCAGTTGATATTTAACTCGCATTTGTTTTGTTTCATTCCATATATTTATTGGCTAAATGGGAAAAATGAAAATTTGTTTAAAACTAACTTTCATAAATTTTAAATTTTCTAGACCTTTAAAGTCACTTTTTACTCTACATGTACAAGAATTGCAAAATAACATATGAAATTCAATTTGGATTACATTTTTAGATTGGATTATAGTTGAATACGTTTTAACTAAACAAATATTTTTTTAATTACGTATGAGGAAAAGTTTATGCGTCAAATAGTCCTATAAATTTTGCTTTACAACTTAATTTTTATAGGAAATCTTATCTGGTTGTTTTATAAATTTATGCTGCAAGGTTATAACTCCGTTAGAAAATTTGTTATTTTCAAAATGATAGCTCTTTTTAAGCAGAAAGTATGCAACCATTTTTATTTGCAGTTCAACTCTCGTCAAATTTGTGAGATAACATAAAATTGACAAATTATTTTCTTCTAAAAACTATTCATAGTACTTATTTTTCACATTTATTCATAGTATTTTTCAATGTCCCTAAATGAAAATAATCTAAGTCAATTTATTAGTATTTACAAATATTTCTGATTTTAAAATATACGAATAAACTTAAATTTTAATTTTCTTTGCTTTGAAATATTGTTAAAAAATATTTGTGACTCTAATTTGAATAAGATACTGTATAGAAATTAATGTTCTATAACATTGCCATATGATTCTCATTTAAAAGTTATAATTAATATTTGGAATTTTTATTAAATTTTTTATATTTGGATACAATTATATTTGGATATTGTCACAAATTTATAGTCAGTTTCTAATTGAAAGACAAATGCAGAGACCCCTATTGTATTCTAAAAATATATGATTTTCTGGTAGTTTTTTACTTTATTAAAATACTTAAATTATAATTTTTTAACAACCATTACTATAAATGACTAAAACTAAAGAAGAGGAAATAAATTTCTGTAGTAATTCCCTGGCAAAAACCTGATTCGATTCGTTTCAAATATTTTACCAATATTATACATTTTTTAGTTTTACTTTCAGGAATATCAAACTGGAAATTTCATCAAAATTATGTTTTCGATTACACATTAAACTAAACCGAAATTAGGTTTTATATGGACTGAATCGAAGCTGTCAAAGCTTCAGCCAAGATCTGAATACCATGGGAAGCTGGCTAAGACATTGATTTTTCTTATATGTGAAGTGCCATCAACTTAATATGATTAAAAATATCTATAAAGTAATTGTGAAAAAATTTCAAATATTAATGGAAATTTTTGATTAATTTAATAAACAAATTGAGCATTTAAATCTGTTAAAAATGCTAGGTCAAGGTCTTTCAGCATTACTAAGCAAAAATTATTTAGTTAGGGTTCTTATAAATTTGAATCCATGTTTCAGCAGGAAATTTTGCAAGTGTTGATGAAGTATTTAATACATTCCTACATCATTCAAAATATTATTGCACATATATATTCTAGTGATTTTATTCACCCTAACTTAATTCAATTCAAAGAGTTATCGCATTCATAAAGAAATTGAAAATAAACAGTGGTTTATTATTTTGTAACAAATTTTAAAACATATTAAAAATATTATTTCCAGTCGATTACAAATTACATTTTTATTGATTACAGAAAGGGTTTAGATAAACAAAGTGATATATATATATATATATATATATATATATATATATGTGTGTGTGTGTGTGTGTGTGTGTGTGCGTGTGTGTGTGTGTGAGGTGTGTGTGTGTGATAATATTTTGAATGATATATAAATGTACTAAATATTTCATCAACACTTGCAAAATTTCCTGCTCACATATGGATTAAAATTTATATTATTAATATTAAAAGACTGTTCATTGAATCTCTCTCTATATATATATAAATTCAATGAACAGTCTATTTATATATATATATATATATATATATATATATATATATATATATATATATATATATATATATATATATATATATATATATATATATATATATAGATTCAATGAACAGTCTTTTCGTGAAAGATATAGGTATGTTTTAATTTATTTCTAATGATGCATTTGATAATTTTTTAATTTAACAAATTGCAAGTAAATACATTTATTAATTGATAATAAAAATATTTATTGCATAACACTATATAAGAATTAATTAATTAAAAAACATACTCTTTTTCATGGATTAATTATAATTTGTAAAAATTTGCAATGTCATTATTCATCTAATAAGATAGTTATAATTTTTGTTGTATCGATGATTGCTTTCCTATTTATACAGTAGAATGTCCAATGCAAAGCACCATAAACAAATTATTATCCAAAAAAACATACAAAACATATGATAAACTAGAATAGTTTTTTCCAATATCAAACTTTATTTAATATATAAAACAATAATGATATATTTCAGAATGACATTTTGTATTTTTGTCATAATTCTGAAAGACAATATAAAAAACGAAAATTATGCTTATTTTATGTGACACAATATTAAACTCTGACGTTTTGACAGTTAAACTCTATTGTATATAATTTTTATTTATGATGATAAAAATAATTATTTTAGTTATGATTGTTAATAAAATCTGTTGTAATAATAAAATTGCTGTTGTCAGGATTCCCAATAAGCAATAAGACAGTTGTTGTTACTCATCCCAGATTAACAAAGAAAGCTAGATTATTCCCATAAATCTAAAACTATACAAAATGTCTCAAAATAATATAGAATTCTGTAAAAGCTCGTCCTACTAAAATCCGAAGAAACTAAAATATCGGCCAAGATAACCCTGTCAGCAACACATTAATGGTGGTCAAAGATCTTTTGTATCAACATGAAAGTGAATGCTTTCAAACGTCCTCTATTTCAACACGAGAAAGCCGTGTTATATATTTTAGACAAAGGATGAAAACACTTACCCGAGCTTCTTCCAAAGTACCACAGGTTATTGAGAGCAATCCTTCCATGTCGGCATTTCTTGAAACAATAGTTGAAATGGCAATGATTGGATAAATTGGACTCTTTAATGAATCTGTTTCTATAGGTTCCTGGCCTATAATAGGAATGGAGTTTCCTCTAAAGGCTACCCATACTTGATGATAAGCGTTTTTTTTTCATATTTGAAGTACAATATTGGGATCTGAGGAAATTTAGACTGCTGAATTGCAATTGAATGGAAAATTCCAAAATAAATTTTCTTTCTTAATAGACAAAGTATATGAAGTAATAACATCACAGTGAAAGTAAAATTATAATCCTAATATATATATATATATATATATATATATATATATATATATATATATATATATATATATATATATATATATATATATATATATATATATATATATATATATATATATATATATATATATATATATATATATATATATATATATATATAATGTCTGAAGGGCACAAACTAATTCAGATATTTTAAGAAAGCAGTCTTAAAAAGTTTTAGTAGTCATCAGGAAAGAAGATTTATTTAGTTTTACTTAAAATATGAATACAAAAAAATAATTTTTAATTATTCTTTTATGCATGTGTAAAAATCATGCAAAAAAAAGTTTATCATTCCATCTTTATATACATCTATCAAATCAAAAAATAAAAAGAAAAATCTTTATTTAGATTTCTAATTTCAGACTGTTTTGTGTTAATTTTTAAAATTTCACGGACTATTCAAGTTTCTCTAATATTATTGACACTGTAAAACTTAAATTAAATTTATTGTACAAATTAAAATGTTATAACTCCAGATAATGTTTTTAGAATTAATATAAAAGTACTTGTAATAATATGTTAAGTAATTATGAAATATAAAAGGAGAGCATGTGAAAACAAAAAATATTAATATCATAATTTTAAAAAACTTCATGACAAAATATTTTAAATTTTTCAATGCTCATTTTCTAAATTCTAAAAATGTGTTTAACAGTTATAATTTATCCACTGAAATTTGATGATTAACTAAGCTATCACTTCTTTTGTGTACAAACCATATAAAGATAAATACTAAAAGTAATTTAAGAGTGATTTTGGTAATATCAGTGCATAATGAAAGTGCAAAATTACTTAAATTTTTATTAATTCAATTTGCTGTTTTAACTTTAACTAAAATAGCTGCTTTAATGAAAATAATTTAAAATTTATATTATAATTTTAACAGTATAATTTTTATAAATTTAATCATAACCATTTTATTAAGAATAATTTTATAAAATTTACTTGATGAGAATAAATTTATTGTTTTCCTATAGTTAGCGAAAATGTATATTAATTTAATTAAAACTATCCAAGTAAATTAAATAAAAAAATATATCAAAAGAATGATATATAAATAATTCAATTATATTTAAAATACTAAGCAAAGTTTTAACCAATAAATAGGAATCCTTTTTAGTAGTCAGAAGGGACAAAAGTTAATTACAGTCCTAATATATTCATTTTCAGTGGATGGAAATGAAGAATGTATCTTCATATCTCTATCAGGAAGAACTGAAATTTAAAGTTAAAAATGTTGATTAGTTTTTAGTACATAATTAACAGTAAGGGATTTTATTGCTTCCATATTAATAAAGATCGTGAAATATTAATTAAAATACGTTCATAATTATTCTTCTCTTTACTAAAACTCAGTAAATTAAATAACACTACCGTTTATTCAAATATTAGGGAAAGTTTTATAAATATCTTGAGGGAAATTTAAAACCATTTTTATTATTATTTGCACATATAATACATAGCTAGTAAAATTTATTTTGCGTATAAATATTTAAATTAAAATAATAAATAAAAGGATAGAAAATTTGCGTAACAAGAATTAAACTGTATTTTTTTTCAAAAACTAAAATTAAAGTTTTCACACAAAATTATATAATTGAAATAATACCATAAATTCGTAAGTTATCAATGAAAAATTATAAGATAATTCATTTTAAAAACAAAGTTACACTAAAATATAAAAGGAGTTGAAGTAAACTGAATATTTATCACTAAATAGAAATATTTAGTATGTTTCACCAAAAATAGATAAAAGTTAAACAAAATATAAAACTGAAATGCAGAAACACTACTTGACAAAAATATAAAATCGAAGGTTTAAACACTTACCGAACTTTTATTCCCAAGATTTTGCATTACAGAATATACAAATTCGAAATATTATTAAATATTAATTAAAGCTGTTTGTAATTCTTTATAGTCCAGTAGTTATAAACCTGCAGACTGGGATTTCACTTGCTTTGGTAACATTCTGCTGATGAAAATGCTCCCCATGTTTATCAGAGACAGGCTCCAAGATCTGTCAACAATCGCCACTCACTGTCTGGTGTTGCTATCCCAAAATCCCCATTCAACATATCTGTAAGTCTTCTTTAGGCAGATTCCTTTCTTTGAGACTGGAAATTAAAGCTTCGCTGACTTTTTAGGCAAATTTAAATGCCTTATCAGGTTATTGATATCTTGTTGTGATAAAAAGTAAGATTCTAAGAAACTATACCTGTTATCATATATTATTGCTATCTTCATGAATTTATTAGAATAGTAGTATAAAATTTTTGAAAAAATCTGCAATATGCAAAGCTAAAAAATCAATAGTTAATTTATGGTTCACACATTAGGAGTGATAATTTTAAAAATAATCCCCTTGCATACAGATTTTTTATTGCTATAATTATAAACAATAATGATACAATAGCATCATATTTACTAAAGCTGGTTAATTAACATTCAGAAATTATTCTTTGAACAATAACATTTTTATAACTTTAAAATATATTATATGTTAAAGTTTACTAAATGCTAGTATTAAGTTTGTAAAATAGATGTAGCATTATCCCTGACAATACTATTATGTCAGGTTAAATTAACAAATTGAAGAAATGATTGGGCTTAACAAGAAGGTGTGGATAGTTTAAAACCCTATAATATATATATATATATATATATACTATATATATACTACATTATTATTTACTATACTCATATTATTACATACATTATATATATATATATTATTATTACATATATTATATATATATTGTTATATATATATATATATACTATATATATATATATACATAAATATATATATATATACTATATATAATATATATCATATAACATATTATATATATATATACAAACAGTACATATATTATTATATAATATATAGTTATATATATATATATATATATATATACTATTATCTCTATTACATATATATTATATTATATTATATATATACATACATAGTTATATATATTACATATATATATATATATATATATATATTGTTATTATTTCCTATATATATATATATATTACATATATATTATTATATATATATATATATATATATATATATATATATATATACTATATACTATATATTACATATATATATATATATATATATACATTATTATTCATGATATATATATATATATATATACATATTATATATATATATATATATATACATATATACTATATATATACATATATATATATATATATATATACACATATATATATTTCCAGTATATATATTAGTATATATCCATATATATATATATATAACATATACTATATTATATATTATATATATGTTATATATATATATATATATATATATATATATGCCTTTCCTATATATCATTATATAATATATATACTATATATATATATATATTATATATATTTATATATATTTATATATATATATATATATATATATATATATATATGTTATATATATATATATATATATATATATATATATATATTAAATATATATATATATATATATATATATTATATATATTTATATATATATATATATATATATATATATATATATATATTTCTAATATGTGTGTGCGTGTGTGACACTTAGACAAATAGTTATTACATAAGGAAACTAAAGATTACGGAAGTATACAAGAATCAATAACAGGTTTTACAGCATGAGATAGAAAGCCACGCCAATTAAATGCAAATATTGCAAATTTCTTAACTCTAAAATTGCAGATCTTTCTATTTTTATAAAAAAAGTAACAATATTTAATGGACTATCATTAAACCAGTATTATTAATATATATTAATTGATTCACGACAGAAAACTCAGATTTCTTTGATAATTTAGTTATAATTCAAGGGATTAAAAATTAAATTTTGGATAGAATTTAATAATAATTTCAAAATATAATTAAGAAAATTGATTTTTTACGATATAACACTAAATTACATTTATTCAGCAGCGTTCTTAAAACTGACGATAGGAACTCATTTAGTGAGATTTCAATTTTATAATTCATTTAGTTATTCTAATTTCACAGTTCAAATATTCAGAATTTTGTCATTAAATTTCGAAAGTGTGCTGAATTATAATTTGATGAGAGGGTCAGTAGGAAATTTTTGAGATAGAATTAGGTTTTTAAAGTTATATTTACAAAATTTTAGCTGTGTTCAAAGTAGTCTCTTCTTCAGCATCAATGCACTTTTGTAGACGAATTTTCCACAGATTAAATGCCTCAAAGCATTCATTTATTGGAATGGATGAAAAATGCATTTATACCATCATCAAATCTGCTTCACTTCTGAATGAAAATGACATCCTCGTAAGTTTTTTTTTTTTTTTTTTTAGATTGAAGGATAACCAAAGTCGCAACATAGCTAGAGACAGGTGAATCACGGCAGGATGTCTTCGATGTTTAATTTGTTTTCCTGCTTTAAGAAACTCAACTGTTAATCCAGCTGCTGAGAAGATGCATTGTCATTGTGAAGCATTACTACCCTAACATTCAGTTGTTGTGGAATTTGTGGAAGATATTTAGTGGTATACCAGTTTGCTGTTAGTATCTTCTGTCCTTCCAACTTGATGGCTTTGACCAATCCCGTACTTCTGAAGAAAACGGCATACATCACTTTTTTCAGTGCGTTTTGTTTTTTCACCATTGTCGGCGTGGGATCATGTTTAAAGACCCATAATTTGTTTTCTCAACGTGTTGGAACGTCAAAAAACGGTATGTACGTTTCATCATCTGTTACAATTTTAGAAATTATGTGGTTGCAACCATCATTTAGTAATTTAACAGCTTATTTACTGATTCTAACATTCTCCTCTATTTTGGTGCTCAAGTTAGATTATGGGTAACCAACGGCAAACTACTTTTTTTCAGCGATGTAATTTTTCCACAGGCTGAATGATTTTGTGGATAGCTGCAGAATCAATGTTAAGTTCCTTCTGTATCATTTGATAGGTACTGCAAATAACATCCATTAATATTTTTCGTATGGCAGACGCATTATCTGAGATTACTGCCGACGGCGGCCTTCTTATGTGTTCTTCATCCTGAAGAAAATTGCGACTTCTTCTAAATTCTCTAAACCATCTTAAGACAATAGCGCAAGCTGGAGATTCATCACCAAATGCTAATTGCAACCATTGAACGCATTCTTCTTGATTCTATCTTGCTTTAAAATCGTTGAAAATCATAGCGCGAAAATGTTCTCGCGCCAACTCCAAATTTATTTTACGCTAAACAAGTAAGTCAGTAAAAAAACGTCTTCTGTGTTAAAATACTTTGTATTTTAAAATTAATTCGTTATTATTATTTTTATTTATTTATTTATTTTTTTCGTGTATCTCAAATATTTCACAGTAATCCTCTTATTAACTATGAATTTTTGAAAATTTACTTTTAAATTTTTTGAACATTATGCTAGCTACAGAAAATTTATTTTTTGTTGAGTCATAGTATCGAATTTTACTAGCGAAATATTTTTCATAAATAAAATCATGTATTTAAATCAAAGTATTAAGATTCGTTACGTGACTCTAAATGTATATTTTACCTTAATGAAATCCATAAATAATGTTATACATATGAAAAGAAACATCCCAAAAATAGAAGCACACTTGCACGCATTTGATATTTGTAACAGACAGCTTGTTTTCTTTATTTCAACATTGTATTCTTACAAATGAGTTAAGAATCTTATACGTTTTACGTTATTATAATTGTTTTTAAATTATAAGAACATTTAAATGTTATTGTAGAAATTGAAATGCATTTTCAAATAAAGGATATTTAGAAACAGTGCTAGTAATATAAATTACGCATGATAAAATGCTGATATTTTAAAATTTAACTATCTCATTTGTTTGAGCTTATTTCTTTAAATAATATTTGGTGCTTCAATAAAAGAGTACTTTTATGTAAAATGGCTAGGGGATTAAAACAATATCTGTCTTATATTATTTTAGTTTTTAAATATTTATATTCAAGGAAAAAGTAAAATATTTAGGATCTATCTAATAACTGTCACCAGAAGTAGATTTACTTCACTATGTTTTATCATTAATTGCTAATAACTTTAGGTTAACATTGAATAGACAACATATAATATATAGATAAAAATAATTAAAAATATACAGTAAAATTTTTAAAGCTTAATTCCATTATTTACATAAATTTAAATTTTGTACATACAAACGGGAATAAATTTCGGAATTAAATTCCCATTTTTCATAGAAAGTAAAGAATAACTTCTATTAAAACAAAAGAACAAAAAGAATTAAGAATTCACATGTTATACAATATTTTACATTAATACGTTTTAATTTACAGCTTAATTTCTTCTTTTTTTGTATCCCAGTTTTATCATTGGCATTTAAGTTGAATTAAAACTATGGCGAAAAGATTAAATACAATTTTTTCTTTTATTATTTAAATTTTTTTTAAATAAATTTTTGTTGTTGTTTTTATTCCGAACTATTAAAAACTTTAATACATATATATATATAAATATATGTTTAGTTATAAAATAATTAAAGTAAAAATAAAATAAATTTATATAGTCATTAATTCTAAAAATATTTAATTATATTTCTTATGCAAGTTTTATGAACAAAGCCAATGTAATTAATGCGGTCATTGAAATAAGCACTAAACTATATGACACATACTTTTTTATGCTTTGTAATATATTTTGAACAAAATAAATCATTTAGAATTTATCTTTTAGCATATTCAACTTCTTGATGTCACATATTTAAATGTATTTCTAACGTATTTTTCACACAACATTAAGCACAACTTAGAAACAGGAATGTGCGCTTTTACACGAAAAGGAATGTTATTACACCATTCAAGTAAAATTCTCCTTGAAAAATAAGTAGCATAAATTGCTAGGCCATTATATAAATGGTTATTTCGTGAGGAGAGTAAATTCTTGTTTATAAATACCAAACCTCAGTATTTCTTTTGAACTGCTTTGTTGTCCTTTTTACACTTAAAAGTTATTGTGTGTAAAAAGCACTGCTAAGGTTAATTTTGTTGTGATGTATTTAAATATCAAATTGATAGTTATGTGATGCTTCCACCAATATTAAAATAATATTTTGTTATTTAAAAGGTCCAAATATATTTGTTAAACATATAGTCGTTTTTGAAGAAACGTTTTGATTTGAAGAATATAAATTAATGAGTTGGTGTGCTATGTAATCCCCCCTACATTATATTTATCAGTATAATGTGAGCAGTTTTTATAAATTATGTTGCATAAAATTACTAAGTAACATTTAAAAGAAAATCATGAATTATACACATCTATAAAGGCAGAGTGAAATTAATTTTCTTCAAATTATCTGCTTAAATTCTTGATTTTTTCTGGTCGCTTAAGAATAGCTGCATTTTTGAGAAACTTGGTAACATGCAACCTAAGTTAATACAATCACACTGTAGTACTTTTACAACTTTACGAAACTTCCTTTTCCACACCAGCATTTTCAAAAGGGAAATGTTTCTTTCCTGAATTTTTTATTCCATTGTGTTCTGAAATATTCGATTGCCAGTATTTTCGTACATAAAGTGAGATTCTTTTAAATCCTCTTCCGGAAAGAATTTGTGTTTCAGGGTATTTCCTGTAGCAGCGCAGTTTTGAAAACAAATTGAGAAAATCAATTCTTTCAGTTTCTATCATGTCGCAAAAATACTTTAGTTTTTAAAGCTAAAATTGAGATAGTACCTGTTTAAATGTACTGACTCTGATGTCTTTATATGCAGAATTGAATTGAATTGAATAAATATTTCAATACATTTCTTTATTTAACTCCTTTTTCAAAACGAAAATAAATAATTTATTTACTATTGGACGATGAATATGAATTTCATATCTGTCACAAACTAAAGATAAAAAATTTCTGAAAATAAAACTGTTAAAAACATTTTAATTTATGCTAAATTAAAAGAAATATTAATTTTTAAGGTTTTGCAAGTTTTACAGTTCTAGCACAAAAATACACTAATTAATATATTTTCTTTTCCTAAATTTTCAGTTGTTATCTATTTTTTTCTTCAAATATTAATTGAATTTATCTTAAAATACTTTAAACTAATTTTTTATAAGGTAATAATCTTTAACATAGATATGCAAACTATTTATTAAACATAAAACAATTAATTTTATTTTGAATAATATTATAGTTTTGATTGAAATACTTGACAATAATTTGCCTAACAAAATACGTTTAAGGACTTTATTGGAGCGTTGCGCGTTAATAAATATACTTCCAATTTTACCCTTAAGAATTTTTTTAAATTTTTCGTAAACATTTTATAAATACAGATTAAATTTTACGTATTCTATGCATTCTTTTCAGAAATGAATGTGATTAATGAAAAATATTTGGGTAATAATAGGTGAAATCAAGTGAATTAATCAATATAGATAACATCATAAAGATAATGCGTGTAAATGTAACTGGAACATTTCACGATGATAATTTATAGTCTTCTAACTGATAATTGATTTTATATAAAAATGTTGTTATTTGTGATTAACGTATTAAAATTAAAACAAATAAATATGAATGATTTTACTAGTCATCAAAAAAGACTAATCCAGTGAATTACAATGCTATAAATATTAAGATTAATCAATGATTCCAATGTATAATAATGTGATAAAATTATGGTTTCTATTTACAATTAACTGTTATTAGTGGATAAAAAATAAATTTTTTAAAATTTGTTTGTAATATTTGAGAGTAAGAAATTATTGTATATGAGTTTGTCTTAAGTGGAATTTGGATAATTTACAAGGAATTGGCACACATTTTTGCTTTAATTTTTCATAATTCATAAAATATATTCCGTAAGAACTAGATTTAACAAACCTATTTGAGTGAATTAATAAATAAGACATATATGTGACAACAGATTTCAGAGGAACTGTTTATATTAGGAACACTATGTAAAAAAAAAATAAATAAATAAATAAAAAAAAAATAAAATGAATGAAACACTAAAAGTAGATATTACGTGAAAAATGCTCACTAAATGTAAAAAAATAATGTATGTTTCCTTAGTAATAAAATATAGTGATTTTGTTTATTTTTAATGCCTTAAGTTATATTATTCCCAGAATATCTTCTGTCTTTCCTATGATTACTGTTAAAACTTCTTAGGACTAGTTTGAAATTACATTTTAATGATTTACATATTACGCACATCTAAATTAATTAATTAAACATCAATCAATAAATATTAGGGTGCAGTAATTAGTTCTTTTGAAGAAATGTATATAATAAATAAAAATTCTACACTAAAATAAACGGAAATATAGATTGCATTATTTAAACAACAAATTGTTCAAGATAGGTTTAATTTTTTTTTTTTTTAGATAAGCAGAGGTTGCTGAAGTAAATTATTTTTGTGTATTCAAATTTTACAAAAGAAAAAAAAATATGTAACTTGCGGACCAAATTATGTGCGTGATACTTTGTGACGATAAAATTTAATTTAATTATTTTAAATTAAAATAGATACGTTAGTGAAGAAAAACACATCTAACGTATATCTAGGGATTCCTTAATTGACTAGATAAGGAAATAATTACTTGAAGCGACTTTCTCAATAAAGGTATTTGTCTTTGTCATTTATTACTTTACCTTCATTGTTGAATCCCCAAGGATAATAAGTTTACGAAATCCTAATAAAAGTGTATACGTGAAAATTAAATAATAAGAAATGCAAGTAGTTAAATTTTGATTTAAGTATTTATAAAACTATTAAACTAAGATTAGTTTCGAAGATACAGAAAAGCAGAATTTAATCATTGTTTAGTAAAAGATATTGAAAAATTGTGTTATAAATTACAAAATAATTATATTTAATTTTAAAATCACAGAGAATTCGATTATAACTTATTTTCAAATATATATAGATATATTTTTCCTGAATTTACTTTTATAATAGAGTTGACATTTTTATTTAAAGTTAATTTGATTATTGGAACAAATTTTCGCTAAAAGCATATCAAATGTATAGCTCGAATTTTTATTGAAACATTAATATTTTGTAAATAATTTGAGCGTATTTAGAAATGCAATAAAACTATTCATTCATTTAATTAAGACTGCATAATAACCTAAATTTATTTTTACTTATTCAATAACATAATTACTTATTTAATAATAGAAATAATTTAAATCAGAGGCTGAATATGGGAAAGTAATAAAATAAAAGAAATTAAAGTTAAATTGGAATTACTTTAAAAAATTAATTTTTAAGTAATTCCAATCATACTTATATGTTTTTACTTCTAATGTGAAATCTATGCTATGATCTGTTAAATATTTGGACATTATGAGAAATTAAAAGAACTAATGGCACTATGAAAGAGAGCTGAGATGATATTTATATCACATCTAATATCATGACAATAAAACCAATAGCTGCATTGTTTACAGAATATTATCCATATTTACAGGCCATTATCTTTTCGAAAAATTAGAAATTTCAAACTTATGTAAAATATGAAAAAAAAAATACGGAAAATAGATTTTGAGTTCAATTTTTTCGTTAATGAGAAATAGTGCAGTTTCTTTAGAAACTATTTTTTATGTTGTCCATTGCCAGCTATTTTTGAAAATTACACTATTTTAAATTACACTAAATTATACTAAATTTTACTTTGACTCATGAAAATGAAAACTATATATCGCAATAAAAGTGATAACAAAAAATTATATAAAATTTATACATGGTAATTTTTGTATTTCTTGCATTAATAAACTGAAGCTGGCAAGCTAAAAGATGAAGATTGTTTTAAAGTATTTAATAACCAGCCGGAGACATTTTACATAGATTTTTCATTGCATTCGCATGTGGCAAGGAGAGAAACCGGGACGACATACAATATTTCGTTATTCAGCTCAAACGTTGAACGTTATTCAACCGTTATGGTTAGAATTGGAACAGAAATAATCCATTTCATAGAATATAATGTTTGCAGTTATTTTTTTTCCGAACGAAAGGCACTGAGTGCCTACTCCACCCTATAACAAGGCTGGAAACTGCTACTCAGTTATCGTTATCTGATGGAATTCTGTGTAGCGAGTTAAGGAGGCTCTAATAAATTAAACCACGTTAATTCACCACAAACATATATAGATTGGGCAAAACTTATTCATCATCTCAAAAGAAGGAACTTGAAAACGTAGAGAGAAAGGATTATCCATTTCCAAACTAGGATTCAAACACGACACCAACAGCTTATGAATCACAAACGCTAACTTTTAATGCAATTATCAGCCAGCATTCGCATTAAATCATGATGAGACTCGTCAATCAACAGATAGAAACTTTAGATTCTAACTATACTAAATTAATTAAAAATGTAAGAGGTGTGTGATTGAATTCATAAATTTTCTAAATATTTTGCTGGAGCCTTAAAATATTTACAATTAAAAATTCATATTAAGCTTATATTAGATTTATCATTAATTTAAATACGAATTTCAATACTTCATTTCAAATTTAAGTAAAAAATATTTCAGATTATTAATATTATATAATAGGAGCTGGAAGATATTATACGGAATTAATTTTTTTTAAAAAAATTATATTAAAAATATCTTTTACGAATCTCAAAATTAGAAAATAAATGTAAGGTTATTATTTTATAATGTAGTGAAGTGAATGTGATAAAATGTGCTATTATCTTTCATAATAAAATGAATAACAAATTACACTTGTTTGGAAATTATTATTCCTTTCAGATTTAACTTGAATAAAAAAGTTTCTAAAAGCACATTTTTCAAACATATTAATTATAATTCGTTACATTTTATTAATTGCTGACAGATAGCGAAGTGATTAACTTTCCTAACTTTGAAGTAATAGGTCCCGTGTTCAAATTCTATTTAATGCATGGTGTTCCTTTCTCTCTCGGACTGTGGTCTTTACTCCTTCACTTTCAGAGCAAATATGGCATACCCACTAAATGCCCCACTTTATGAGATAACATCACACATACGTCCCATGTAGCGATGAATTGATATATCCTAAATGCAGTTGGGCGTTAGCAAAAAACATTTTATTAATTTACATTTATAAAATAATTTTAAAATATAAGAAGTATATTTTGCATATTTATAAAAATGAAAAATAAACAAAGTTTTGCTAATATTTTTGAAATAAAAAATTAAACAAAATCATAATATACACTATCAAACTCCTTTTCATCAACGTCAAATTTTAATTATAAATTTAATGAATAAGTAAAGTTCTGAGTTCTATAATTTGCTAAGTCAGGGAAATTATTATAAATTATGTTTTAACGAAGACCCCTAAAATCTATATTATATGGATTTTGTATAAAAAAATTTATGATTTTGCCATCGGTAATAAAAATTCAAATAAAGTTTAACTAAGAAATTCAGTAACTACTCTACAATTTTTTGTACTTCATTCTCATGCTATCATTGAAAAACATTAAGCATTAGTGGAAAATATTTTGAAAAAAATACATTCAAATTTTAAATTTTGTAAGAACGAAAAAACAGCTTTTTTGTCAACTCTTTATTTTGAGACTCTAATCACGTTCGCGCAAGAGTTACAACTATGGTTTGCTTAAGTGCTTTGTTAGTAGTTTCTAATACAACAATATGAAAATAACATGTATTTTTTTACATCAAAACCAAAATAACACAAATAGTAACTATGCATATATATAAACATATATATATATATATATATATATATATATATATATATATATATATATATATATATATATATATATATATATATATATATATATATATATATATATATATATATATATATATATATATATATATATATCTATATATCAATAGAAAAAATTTTCCCATCGTTCCATACTATGAAAAGAAAAATGTTTTATAAAATTATTAAAGTAATTAATAAGTTGTTATACTAAGACAAGACAATTTATTATGATTTTACTTATAAATTGATTTATAAGTTTGAGTAATTTTAAAAAGGAAGGAGAAAATTTAAAGAAAAACCAGTTAAAATTTACGCTAAATATTCAGAAATTTCAGTGTGAATGTAAATATTCCTTTAAATTGTTTCTATTTAACAAAATATCTATTTTTTATTTATATAACACACACACACGCAAAGATCTTTCTGGGTTTTTTTCCATGAACTTAACAGAATCTTAATACTTCATACATTAAATACTTGGCATGTTGTCGAAAAGCTTGTAATTTGAAGGTAAAAATGGAAAAATGTTTTGTTAACAAAGAATTTGAAATTTTTTATATTTAAACTATTATTAGAATATTTATTTAAAATAAAATTTTCTTTTTAATAACTTTCTTTTATATCTCCTTATAATGAAGTTATTAATTTTGTCTAATATTATTATTTTAAGGATTTAAATAAAAAAAAACAAGAACACAGAAAGCAACTTATCTTTTATCATATTTAATAATTTTTTTATTTATTTATTTGTAGAGTAGAATTTAATGTTTATATATATATATATATATATATATATAAATATATATATATATATATATATATATATATATATATATGTATGTATGTATGTATGTGTACTAAATAATGATAATATTTGATATATCCATTCGTAAATGTTTTTAAATAAAAAAGGTTTTATAACTCTCAAATAAATTTTAATTGCATAGTAATTATAATATTAATTAGTTCATTATTATTTGTCTCAATATTAATGTAATTTCGAAATTTTTAAAAATATTTGGGTGTTAAAATATTGATTTAACAGTTTTATAATGAAGTTAAATGACAAGATGTTGCTCAAAATTACCTTTAACTAAGAATAACTTTTTTTATCTAAAACTTGCTTTAAATTCTAGATGATAGAATAAATTATAATTACTATTATATTCTATTAGATACGTTACATATATATATATATATATATATTATGTATATATATATATATATATATATATATATATATATATATATATATATATATATATATATATATATATATATATATATATATATATATATATATATATATATATATATATATATATATAAATTACCATAATTTCCATTCGAAACTTTAGGAAATCAACATATTGAAAAGTTTATGTGAAGGAATGACTTTCCTTTACAATTTTTATATGTACTAAAAAAATATAAATATATGTACTTAAAAAATATAAATATATGTACTTAAAAAATATAAATATTTGTACTTAAAAAATATAAACATATGTACTTAAAAATATAAATATTTTCCTGCAATTTGCAAAATATGTCAGAATTGCTTGAAAATATGTGAAAATATCAACATTATTATCCTGATTCAAAGCTCATGAGGAAATATTGCATAATAATATTGTTCACAAGAATATATAGTTGATTGCGTAGTATTATTAGTTTATTTAGATCTATATTAATTTTCAAATTTGCTTAAAGATCTTAATTTACATAACAAAAAACAAATTTTAAAGGAATCATTTGACGTACAGTTTTTTGTAAGTTTTTGCTTATAAACAATTTTATTTTTCAATAAATTTCATGTATATTTATTAAGATATTCTTTATAGCTTAGTAAAAAGTTATGCGAATACGGAAGTCTTTTTAGTGAGTAGACATAAATACTTTTAAAAAGATTAATATATTTTCCCTTTTTTAATTTCTATTCCATAATCATGAACATTCGATTGGACGTAATTTGGATGATGTATTTCAGGTCTTTAATAATTGCTCTTTTGATTTGTCAATTCTTTAAGGTTATTCGTTTTGATTAGGATTGAAAACTCTTCCACGCTTTTCTCACATGAAATGATGTAGGAACTTTTTAATGTACCAGAATTACATAGTAAAGATCTTCAAATTTATAATCTTACACTATCACAACAAAATTACTGCATTCAGAACCAGTATAATTGTATAGAACTAGTTTTTTTTTCATGGTACCTCAAAAAATTATTTACAAATGCCAAACATTAGTGCGTAAGCCATTAGTTCAACGGGCTCTCCAATACTTTTCAACAATTCCCTCTTGCTGAGAAAGAACCACACAATTATTTAAATGTTCGAAGGTTATTGGTTGACCGGTGTCGCACAAAACACAGTCCGGGGAATCCACCACTCCAATCCTATAGAGTTGGTCCTACAAACAATCATGTCCAGTTAGACCTCTAAAATGGGTCACCGCAATCTTGGAAAAACGGGAACAGATCTTTCCTCCCCCAAAATCTTCTATCTCTTGTGCGTCGCACGTTAAACCATTCAGGAGAGCGCAGCAAAGCTGTAGAAGTTTTTGAGTTACCCAGGGTGCACCACGACTAGGACTGCTACTTTATACCCCCCCCCCCTCTCAAAAAATAAATCCCATTTTTTGGTTGGAAAAAGTATGATACGTAGAAAATCATAATGCAATGCTTTATTCCCCAATAATTTATGTTTAATAGGCATTTTTTTGTATTTAATGTGCGACAAAATATGATTTTAATCTTTTTCGCCGAGCATTTCCTCTATGAAGCGTCCGAGGATTCCATATTCAAAGAAATATTATTAGTTGAAACCGTTAAAATACTGTTTTCCAGGTAAAATAATCTGCAATATCTGTACCACACTACTTTACCTCATTCAAGCTAAGAATCATATTTGAAGTGCTTTATGTTATGATGTAAATCAATTGCTCAAAAATTGGAAATTAAATTAATTTGTTTAAATGAAGTTTTGCCGATAATTTGTGGGTAAATATTGGCAGTTATGCTATTAGTAAATGTGTATTTACTCTTTATGGTATAAATTTACTTTGCAAAACGTGTAATCTCATTTATTCTATTTTATTAAATATTAAGCAAATTTTAATTTGCCTGGGTTATTCTTATTTTGTAATAAGTTTTTTTTTTATTCTCTAAGAGAATATTAAAAACAATTTCCTTTAAAAATATTCCCATTAAATGAATATAGCTTTCACAAATGCACTTCTAAGAAAAATGAATGTTATAAGAAGTCATATTAACATTTTGATTAAAATTATTTTAACGATATATTTGGTATGTTAACCGCATAAAAGGTAATTTGAAATATGTTTGTAAAATATTATTAGATTATCTTTCTCCAGATCGCATTTTGAAAACAATTACAAGATACAGGTATTTTTTGTCAAACAGATATTACAAGTTATTTTTTAATTTAAAAATCCGTTTTCAATTTGGAAAAATCAACAGTAAATGATTTTTGATTGATATGATGCATATAAATTTAATATGAAACTAAATAGGAAGTTCAATGGAAATGGAATTCAGATTTAATATTTATGAAATTCATATTTTTTGTTTGGTTTATAAACAAAAATTTCATTCAAACATATATTTTATAGAATGTAAAAGTATATTATTTTTAATGTAGTTCAATAGAAAAGTATTATTTAAAATGTGAATGGAATGAATTTTCAAATAAAGTAATATTTATGCTTTCAGAAACTGTTCAGCTTGTATAACACTCTTTATACATTTATAATTTTAACATTTTCAAAAAATAATTTCCTTTGAAGTTTAAATCAATAAGATCACATAAAATGAATTTTAAATGTAAACATTTTATAGCCTAATAGTATAATGTAAATTGTCCAATTTCAATGCATACATCTAACGAAAGTGTTTTTAAGATTTCTCGAACTTTTCACTAATTAATTACTCATTCAAATCATTCTCAAAAGGTAAACTCATAAAATCTCTCTCTTTATGAGAAAATATTTTACCGATTCACACTCCACCCAGTTGTAAAGAATATTTCTAATTAAACTATTTATAGAGATACCTTAAAAAAAGAGTTCAGGCTTAAAATTTTCTACTAATAGAATTATCAGAAAACAAATTATTTTATGTTTATTGAAGCAATAATTTAATTCATTTCAATTTTTTAATGTCCTTTCTTTTTATTTGTTACATTATAAGAGAATCAAAAGATATAATTCATTAAATTATTATCAAAAATTAATATTATACAAACGAATATTTATAGATTGAAAAAATAAAATATTGCGATTTAATTTCCGTTTATAAAAATAGTTGTTTCTACAAGTATATAAATTTCTGTATCACTGTTTGAAAACTGTAAGAATTGTATCATTTAGAGTTACCTTAAATAAAATACCAAAATTTATGCATGAGACTGTAAACGAAAGTTACTTACCTGATCTCTGCAAATTGCCAACACAGAAATCATTACTTCTGTAACTTATGTATAGCACAAAACTGAATATTTTAAGTCAAATATGATATTTACATAATTGTATTAAATTAAAATACAAGAATTGATATTGAATACTCGTAGAAATTTGCTTTATTGCTTCTGATTTAAGAACTGCAATCAAAAATAATTCCAAAAATGTAAACAAAACTTACTAAATGTCATTTTATGTAGTTTCAATTGATGTCAAAATTATTACATACCACGCGCTGAGGCATTAATTTCTGGTTTTAACAGACAATTATAATTATTTCTAATCATCCGAATCTTCTTAAAATTAATAAAAACAAACAATTATGTGTTTCAAACACTAATAATATATATATAAGCTTTATAATATTAAGTATATAAAATTAGATATATAAAATTATGATATTAAATAACCATATAATATAATGGTTACTTAATATTATAATTTTATATACTTATAATTCATCATAATTTTATATGCTTAATAATAAACCATATAATATTAATTATATAAAATTATAATGAAGAATTTATGCATTTTTAAATTTCTAAATTTTTAATCTGAAATGCACGTAGATATTGAAGGAAAATCTTGAATATTGTAATTATGTCAACATTTCCTTTTATACAGTTTAACTAGGCATTATTATAATTCGTTCTGACCTGCTATGTATTTAATTTGCCCATATGTTATCAACTGTTTACTAGTTTTTATTTTTTGGAACAATTTAAATATAATTTCTTTTTAATTTGATTTAAATATGCATTATTATTCTATTAAATTCTTAAGAAAAAAATTTCTGGCAGAAAGTAACTTACTGCCCTTTTTCTGATTGCAAATTTTGCTTGAATCAGATTTTGATTTCTGCTCCATTTTAAGCATCTTGGAAATAAGAAAACAATAAGTGGATAAATAAATAATAAAAATTTTATTATCTTCTGTTTTTTTTTCAGCAATTATTATTTTTTAATTGTTAGTTGTTCATTCTGATTGCATTTTCAAACTTGTTAGGTTCCCGATGGCTTTCTCAATGTTTGATAAAAATCAACTCTCACTAACAACAATCAGTTTATCTCCTTCAAGATAAATTAATTTTTTTTAACTTTAACTTACTAAGCAATATGCTTTTTCTTTAATAATTGATGATATCTTGCAAATTTATTTTTGTAAACATTTTATTTCTGTTCAATGTTTTGCAAATTATTAAAATATATATTTTTTATCTAAATATATTTCTCTTTTGTATTAACTCCATTATTTATAAACATTAATTACTCATTATTAACATTTTTTACATATCAAATTCCTACTTTTTAATAGTTTTCTATTTCTAAGCCTTGTAAAACCATTATCTCCATTTCGTTCTGTACACGGTTTGTGTCAAGTTCGATTTCTGAACTTGACACAAACTTTTTTTGAAGCTTTTTTTCAATTCCTAAGTTAAAGAATCAAGTTTTCGATTAACTGTTATTGAAAAAATTTTAATGAATTCTCTATTTTTAGGTTTATTCGTTTTTGCTGAAAATTCTGAAATATGTTTCTGTTTATGCGTATTTATTTGTTATACAATTTCTAAAGTCAAGCCTTGAATTTAAAAATAGATATAATACAATTAAAATTTACATTTAAAGTACATATTATGGTATTCCTAGTATAAGAAAAATAGCATTACTATAAAAAAAAGTTGATAAAATTATGAACAAATTGTAAATTAAAATTTACTATTCTTATGACAACAGTGACTGTGAATGCATAGAAGCAAATTTGCATAAAAACCTATCATTACGGATATTTTGAAAAAGCATTTAAAATTAACACTTCACTGATGTCCAAAATACTAATTTGCTTGTAAATCATTAATAAATATCAAAAACCATTAAAACATAAGTTTGCTGGAAAAGAACATTTAACTTAGAGAATATATGGAAGGCAGATCTATGTGTGACCACTGTAACGTAAAAAGTTACTGTAAGAATTTCAAATTATCTTTCCTACAAAAGTTAATATTCAATGGAAGAAATCCTTTAGATAAATAAGGCAAATATTAAATAAATAAGGCAAATAAATTATCATTTTTCCCATTTCAATTACAATTTATTCTGAAATTAAAATATCTGGGTAAATATTTTATAGCATTAGTTAAAATAATTTCATACAGTTTTTATATAAGTACTTTACTCGTAAAAATTTAAAAGTTAACTAATATTTATTCATGCCTACAATCTTATTTTCAGTGTTTATCTATCATTAGTATTTATCTTCAATCTCATAAATATAATTCATATTTATAAATTTTTCTTAGGAATAAATCAATATATCTATAGGAAACACTTTGTTAAATTTGATGTAAAATATCTTTCACAATGTACTATATGA